>NW_024121144.1:4643281-4805792 GCF_016745375.1 Pimephales promelas
ATCTGTAAACTTTTGCCAAGATAACAGATCTGAGTCTTCTCCTATAATGCCTGATGAGTTTGGAGAACACCTGACCAGAGATCAGAAACCATTCCTCCATACAGACTCTCTCCAGATCCTGCAGATTCCCAGATCCATGTTGGTGCTTCATCTCTTCAGTTCACTCCACTCATCAGGTCAGGGTCTGGGACGGTCATGGCAGAAGCTTCATTTTGTGCTCCGTAACTAATTTTTATGTTGATTTTTGATTTTTGTTTTGGATCGTTGTCCCTGATGGAAGAACCAAACACGGCCCATTATAAGATTTCTAGCGTCAGGTTTTTATTTTTTATCTTTTTGTATTTGATAGAATCCATAATACCATGTATCGGAACAAGATGTCCAGGACCTCCAGCAAATAAATAGGCCCACAACATACAAGATCCAGCAGTATATTTAACCATAGGCATGGGGTACTCTTCATCCCTGTTTGCACCAAACACATCTGCTGGGTTTGCTGCCAAAAGCCCCTTTTTTAGTTTCATCTGACCACAGAACCCTGTGCCGTTTGAAGATCCAGTCGTGTCTGACACCTGAATATGCGGGAGTTTGTTTTTGGATGAGCGAGGAGCATTTTTCTTGAAACCTTCTCAAACAACATGTGGGGATGTAGGGGTTGTCTGATATTTTTTTTTTAGGTTTTCTGACCCCAAGACTCAACTAATCTCTGCAATTCTCCATCTGTGATCCTTGAAGAGTCTTTGGACACTCAAACTTTCATCCTCACCGTCCATTAAGGTAAAATAGACACACGTCCTTTTCCTGGCAGAATCATAACATCTTTAGTTGATTATAACTTCTTAATTATTGTCCTGATGGTCAATGGGGATTTTCAATTCTTTAGCTATTTTCTTACATCCACTTTCTATTTTGTGAAGCTCAACAATCTTTTGATGCACATCAGAACCATGTTCTTTGGTTTTATTCATTGTGATGGATGATTCAGGGAATTTGACCTTTGTGCTTCCTCATATTTAAACTCCTTGAAACAAGAAGTCATACCTGGACAATTTCATGTTCCTAGTCACCCTGATTTGCTTAAAAAAATTAAATATGGGGAATGTACTTCAGAGATATTTTTCTCATAAAAAATTCTAGGGTGCCAACAATTATGGCCAGAGTGTTTGGAGAAAAAACATTTATTTCATAGTGTGCTTTACCCCCTTTTCAATTCTTTTGCTTCAATGAAAGGTTAGAATTTTGCCAATTTTTTGAATTACAGCCAGTTTTCATCATATTTACCAGGGGTGCCATTAATTCTGAACATGACTGTATATTTTATAATGAAGTTGTCTGTATTAAGTAGATTGTTTAACACACAAAATAGTGATTATCAGATCAATGAGGCCTCACCCTGCTTGCCACAAACCTGATTTAGGGTTTTATTTAGTTATAATAATAAAAAAAAGTAATATAATTTTTATCCAATTAATCGATTAATCGAAAAAATAATCGTCCGATTAATCGATTATCAAAATAATCGTCAGTTTGGGTGACTTGTGTGAATCGTGCAGATCCAAAGAGATTTTTTTAGAGGGGGGTTGATTATAATTTCATCAACAGTTATTTGGATTGCCTCCACCAAACAAAACAATAAGCAAATCAGAACACTGTGCGGCAAAACAGCAGTATGCGAACAAGCGTGAACCAGTAACTTTAGTGTTTCTTCGCGCAAGGATGGCATCGAGCGCGCTCACTGTGCAGAAATGCGCCCGCGCGTGGATGGCATTCTATCCGTGTACAGTTTTTGCTCTCGTATCCTGCGCGCGAGTTTTGAGACTAAATAACCGCTCCCACCACGCGCATCACGCGCTGTGCGTAGGGCACCAAGTGCTGAGGGGGCACTAAATATAGCCTAATGAAAAATCAATCATCAATCTTCTTGTTATAATCAGATTCAGCGCATTCTTCATCTTCAATCCGCAGCGACGCCGAGCAGAGAGCACGTCAGAAACATAGGACAGGGTGTGTGTGTTCTGAGCCTCATTGGCCTGTCACTGCTCGTCAATGTCAAAATATTTGAGATGACCAATCAAATCAAAGTAGGCGGGCTTTATGTTCACAGACGCTGAGCGCGAATTTTAACAGTGAAACTCGACGCTTCAGTGTACGGTCAAGTGCGAGATAAGATATACTTTAAGTAAGTAGCTAAAATTAAATTTATATATTTGATAGTTTTTTTAGGTCATAAATGACAAAAAATAATTAGGCAAACTAATATAGTTTTGTCTAATTTCGCCATTTTGAACCGAAAATAGGCCTATGTAACGTAGGCACAGGATTAATAATGAATGTGTACATATTGAGAATAAAATATAAATTGTAGCCTTTAGTAAATTAAAAAAAGCCAACTTTAGGAGGGCAAGATAAAAACAGAGAAAAGAGTGTGATGCTGATGAGGAGAGAAAAATAATCAGCTCACTGACATGGCTTTAAAGCTGTTGATATCGATTTTTTTTTCTTTTTTTGCCTTCACAATATCTTATAATGCACATCTGTAGTTTAGAGAAATCCAAAATTTTCTCGGGGAAACCCCGAACCCCCCTAGCTGCCCTGCCTCAAATTTGGGACCATAGTGATTATAAAACCATGTATTTACTTTAGTAACTACAATTACTGGGTAATAACTAGTACTAACCCTGGCCTACCCCTAAACTTACCCTGTTCCATGTACTCACCTTATATTAGCCAGTACTTTCTAGGTAAGTACACTGTAAGTATACTGTAAGTACTGTACTGTAAAAGGAAGCGTTACCCATCCATTAGCTACTAAAACTTCTTTGTCGTTGTGGAGAACATAGTGCATGGATGCTTAGCAACAACACAGACACCACGGGAAAATGGGACCGGATTTTACTATTAATAAAAGATAAGCTTTTAGACTCACTCTTTTTATAAAAAATGATTTAAATGCTGAAATATTGGAGGTTTATCTTTTTATAACACATTTTGTTTCTGTGAAAAATTATTTAAAGGCTGAAATATGTGAGGTTTGTTTTTATAAAACCCTTTTTTTTTTTGTGAAAAATGGTTTAAAGGCTGAAACATATTTACTATATGCCTAGGGGTGGGCCGGGGATAGCAGGGGTTGGTGGCAATATGTATCTGGATTTTTTCCGCGGACGAGGGTTTCGATCTCTTTTTTGACCATACATGTGTTTGCATCCCTGATATATACTGTATCTGCGTCTCATATAGACGCTAAAAAGGGTGTCATGTGCGTTGGATGTCTACGCTTTGACAAAAGCGTCGTATATGACGCCTTAGGATGATAACATTGTCTAATAGTTGTCATTCTTACAGTATATTGTGATAGCTCATTAGTATGTGTGAGAGACCCGGTGTTCTGACATTCCATCCTACCCGTCAGATTGTCCTACCAAGGCTTACTGCGCATGCGCACATCAATAATACGTCATTTTTGTCACGCTGAACAACACGCCCATAATATTTTACTACTTGCGCGAGATCTTCTTCATCTGAGGTAAGTTTTTCACTATTTTTGTCAATTATTACTATACAAAGATATATAGCAGTAATGAGAACTGTTTACTCTCACATTCATACAAAGCAAATTCATATTAGCATTTTTTTTCATGAAAACATTAACGTAAAATCATTCTACTCGTTTATTTCATACTGGTAGGACAATCTGATGAGGCATTTTGCAACGTAAAATCATCCTATCGTTTATTTCATAGGACAATCTGAAGAGGTAACGTTACTTTGCACTGTAAAATCACCGTAACATGGCCTAATAAGAAAATTCGGCAAAGTTACACAGAAATATTTTATGTAACTTAGTCACAGACGCGAAGCAGAAACGCTCAGTAGGATTTTACGAGGTAGGAAGAACCGATAGATATGGCTATAATTTTGCGCTACGGTAGGAAAATCTGACAAGGTAGGACAGATCGACAGAACACCGGTCAGAGAGCTGCATACAGTGTATCCATGTTAATCTCAAATTGTGCTTATTTCTTGTCTTCACTCAAGCATGTTGGGACTAAATCCATATGAGAAGATCATCTTAAGCACAGATAAACATGATTAAACAGCTTTAAAGATTAGAACATGCTGTCCTGTGAGAAGAGAGGCCTGAGAAGCGATTTGAGAACATTAGGGAATTGATTGCATAACTCACCCCTTCCCACGTAAAGCCAAGACTGAGGAACTTCAGATCTAAGGCCAAGAAGAAGCTCAGGATCGGCACTTGTGACAAAAGCATTTATAAATATATGTGAATCCACCTGTCTCCACCGTTTAATTAGAAATTGATTAAATCAGGTGATTAATGCTGTTAGAATTTTCCTCACCAGAATTATAATAATGACAATTACAGTATCATCTTCAATAGATGACATTATGTATTATCATGACACCCACATGGTTTCCATGGTTTCTGATCAGTCTCTCTTATTATAACTATAATGGGCAGGGTATCAGTTTTGATTTTCCAGGCCTTTGTAATTACTTGAATGAAAGAATGTTCCCCTGTCACAAATGAGAAATGAGTCAAATTCTCTGTCCAGACCTATTCACCTTATTTTTTCAATGTGAAAGCTATATCCTGTGAATGAGCACGATTTACTATTCATTAGCCACTACAGGTGAATTACAAAAAGTGCAGTAAACTTAAAACTATATACGATAAAATCCATCGATTTTGAAAATAAATTAAAATAATGTGATAGCAAATACCCGTTTGCAACTTCAAGCAGCAAAATAGACTGTTTTTGTACAGTTTTGTACAGACTGTTTTGTAATATTGGAAGTGTCTGACACTGTAAGCCTTGCACATTCAAGTAAAAACATAGCAGTGTCTGCTCTTACGTTAAATAGAAAGTGCATAAAGTGCTTAGTATGTATTTGTAGATTGAGTACTTCTTTGGACTATCCAAGGGAGGTACTGTGTCCTCAGAAAAAAAAAAGAACTGGTTGAGAAAATTATCGATATTACACAAAATAAAACAATGCAAGTATTAAAAAAATTACATTAAAAGTGTAAAAGTCACTTTTTTATATAATGTAACAGTGTCAAACAGAAACACCTGCAGATAGTTACAGCGGCAGTGTATAGTGCCTCATCTGCTTCCATTGACTGCTGCCAAAACAGACTTCATTCAGACTGAATGAAGACAATGATGGCATTTATGGGAAGACTAATTAAAAAGTAAGTAAACAACTTAGAAAAACTTAGATATCACTGCTTTGTCACATCAAAATCAAACTTGAAATGACCTGAAACTGAGATAGGGAACGAGACGATGCTTCGATGACCGCTTGGGAACGCCTCCAACGTGAGTCCAATGGAAAGAATGAGCGTTATGGGTGGGTGACATCATGACCAAGAAGAGATAAAGTGCATCCGGTGCAAACCGGCATTAGCTTCGAAAATTGTCAAAGCAAGTCGATCGCAGAGATGAAGGAAGTATGGCAGGGCGACGCATTGTCTCGTTCCCTATCTCAGGGAACTTTGGTTATAGACATAACCTGAGATGTTCCCTTTCGAGGGAACTCGCGATGCGCCAATGAAGCTTTGGGATCGTGAATACCCAAATCGCCAAACTTTCAAGTACCTGAGTGTCAGCCTGTTGTCAACTAAGCACTAAGCACCTGAGACCCTGGAGCAGCATCCAGATCTATGCTGTAAAACCTCATGAATGTGAGAGGAGAGGACCAGCCTGCCACATCACAAACGTCTTGGAGAGACGGTTTTGGTTTTGGAAACCCCAAACAATAAGGCTTTAGAGGCTGCCATAATCCTCATAGAGTGAGGCCATGGCTGGTCAGAGGACTCATAAGCAAGTGAAATAGCCTCGACTGTCCACTTGCTAACCATCTGTTTAGAAGCAAGAAGAACTGTCTTTGGTGCTCCAAAACAATCAAATAGCTGGTCAGAACCTCTCCACAGAGAAGTCCGATGAACATAATACACAAGAAGTTAAGCTTTTCCTGGTCCGAAGAGGTAAAAGGAGGAGGACAAAAAGCCTGTTGCCCAATAGGCCTCAGAATCATGGTCGGCACCTTAGGGACGTATCCCTGGATATAAGAATGCCTTGACCATCCCTGGTGCAAACTCAAGGCAAGTGGGAGAAACCGAAAGGGCATGAAGGTCTACGACTCTTTTGGGGGACAAAATTGCTAGCAGAAAGGTGGTCTTAAAAGTAAGACATTTTTCTGAAACCGAATCTAGGAAACGTGGGATCAGGGGGTCTCGACGCAACAATGCCACCACGTATGCCTTGGGCGTGGATGGACATAAACCTGACGTAAAGCGCTCTTGCATAAACTAAAGTACTGTGTTCACTAAACAGTTAACTTTTAAATACAGTTAATACATACATAAGAATAATAATACAAATACATAAGGAATTGCCACTTTTCATATAGTGAAAAAAAGTGACAAAATATTTTCTAATATATCATAATGTATGTAATTTAATATTCAGAAATATTCATAATTTCAAGCTAGTTAAAAAAAGCACAAGCACACCTGCATGTACTTAGGTATTTAGCCAAGATACTATCACTGTGCTGAGGAGCGCACAGCCATTACCTTTACACATTTTGTAATTTTAGCCTAAAATAGGTGTTTTTCACACATTTAGATTTTTTGACTGTAAAATTCTAATTGTGCTGTCTTCATGTGCAAGGTGTCATCTTTTTCAGAAAAAGATTAGTTTTCAACAAATTACATTTATACCATTATTGTGTGTGGTGAGTTTGTAAATAGAATTTAAATTAACAAAAATGTAAATAAAACGAGAGTACATTTTCTGATTTTTATTTGAACAAATTAACGAAAGAAACTAACACTTTAAAGTTGAAAAATGAAGTATAATACATCAGATACAAGTCTTTTTTGTGACATTGGGTTGCACAGTTTTCATTTAGGGCACTTTTTTCATACACGCACACATACAAATGTGCCCATTCATAGTCACGCACACATACACATGCATACACCACATGTGAAGATATGTGAAAGAGTAACAGCCACCCGCCTCCCAAGTTTCATTAAAAATCATCCGAATCCCCTCTTCTGCTGTCTACCACTTCTTTCAGCAGTTCGGTACACAGGTTTACGTCGGTGGGCATGACGTAAACAGTCTTTGGCTTGACGGGCGTGACGTAAATAGTCTCTGGCTCGGCGGGCGTGACATGACGCACAGGCTCAGGAAGGGATTGCTATGAAGTGCAGGCTCATCAGGACTGCTGTAAAGAAGCTCAGGCTCGGCAGGACTGACGTGAAGAAGCTCAGGCTCGGCGCGGCTGCAGTGGAGCTCAGGCTCAGTTGATATGAAGTGAAGAATCTCAGGCTCGCTGTCAAAGTCTATTAAAGGAGCATTTCACCCATTGCAACATTAATCTTTATTGAAAGTGGATCATATATGTAGTCGAAATGTAAAAGAAGTTTTTAATTTGGTGCCCTCTTGACCGAGAAAAGACAGAAAACAACCAAGGAGCGCCTATATATGAAAAAAACTACATGTCCCACAATCCACAGCTCCTCAAGCCACACCTACTAATCCTGAACAGCCAGTCTATGGGAACAGCCGCGCAAACAGAGAATTCACTCTTCCGACTACAAGGCGGAGTTTGAAATTCATTTCACACAAAATGTCTAGTTGGCTGTGGCGAGCAGGACGATCGAGGCCGAGGGATGTAACTTAAGAGGACGGCGCTTTGCGCGAGGCCGGTAGCGTGAGTT
This sequence comes from Pimephales promelas, assembly GCF_016745375.1. The sequence goes on from NW_024121144.1 coordinate 4,651,035, forward strand.
ATAACAGAGACTGATAATGAAAGACACCTGTGAGACACGCGCCGGTCCCGCGGCTCTCTCGGAGAAGCGAAAGCATAAAACGGGGAGCGAAGACGGCAGATTGAGAGAGAAACAGGCCTGATTTTATGAAGTTTTGTTTCTGTTGTGTGTAATGTTACAGCAGTCGTCAATGAGGGGCCGCTGGCTTTGGCTCATACTTTCGTTTTGTATTTGTTCATTTTACTATTAAAATGTTTAAATGTTCGCCGGTTCCTGCCTCCTTCTTCCCACAAGAACAAACCCCGTTCACGTTACATTGGCAAACTTTAAGTGAATTACTCCTTGTTTGTATTTATTTCTGTTTGGTGAATTATTGCATGTTACCTGGATGTTTAGTCAGGCGAAACTATCACAACACAAACGTCCGTGTGCTCGTCTGATTCAGAGATTTCCTCCAGGAGAAATTGCCATCGTTGAAATTCTCTGCAGCAGACGGACTCTAGTTTGTTTTTCACTCTAGTAGTTTATGGCCATACACTCCCCTTCAGTGAGAGCAGTCATTTTCCTTGTCTTGCGTGTATAGATTGCAGTCCTACTGGCAAAGGATGTGATAGAGCCAGTCTCTCCAGCCGGATTGAGCTCAGGATACTGCAGTCCCTACTAAGTAATAGGAGTCTTCACAAGCTACCGTTCAAAATGCTCACGCAGAAACTCATTTTCGATTGCATCCGTCCCCGAGATAGGTTTGCAACAATCAACGCGTTCTTTCATGTCTCGATTCTTCCTCGACACAGCCGTTTCTGCATTTTGCTTTTGAGGGTCAAGCATATCAGTACAGTTGCGTCTTAAGATCAACTGGGAAAAGAGAAAAATTGCCCCGTGGAGAGCGTCTTACAGAGGAACGCCTCACAGTCGGTGCTGAACTGCTTGAACACATTTAAAGGCAAGACGGCGGTCCCACTGAACATTTGTCAGAGACTCCTGGGGCATATCCTCGTGACAGTCCCTCCCCCGGCCTATTCTTCTGAGGAAAGATATTTTGACTCCTGGACGGGCACCCCATGGCACCCATGTCCGGACTTCTGGAAATGTCTGGTCCATAGACGGGACGTGGAGGTTCTAGGTGCCTTACCCCCAGAGGTACTTAACACCATCACTTCTGCATGGGCACCGTCCACGAGATGTGTGTACGCCCCGATGTGGAACCTGTTCGTCAAGTGGTGTTCTTCTCGCCGAGAAGACCCTCGAAGATGTCTATGCTTTCCTTCTTGCAGCAAGGGTTTGAGCGAAGGCTGTCTCCCTCCACCCTCAATGTACATGCTACAGGTATTTCAGCATATCATGACCACATAGATGGCAAAAGACTAGGAAAGCATGACCTGGTCATCAGGTTTCTTTGGGGCGCAAGATGATTAAATCCTCCTCGACCCCCAGGCTTCTTTCCATGAAGACTTTGCTGCTGGTTGCCTGTTAAGAGGGTAAGGGACCTGCAGGCATTTTCGGTCTGCGAATCTGCGAACCTAGAGTTCGAGCCGGGTGATAACCACATAGGACTGAGACCCTGGTCTGGATATGTGCCCAAGGTTCCTACCACTCCCTTCAAGGACCAGGTAATGATCCTGCAAGCAATGCCCCTGGAGGAGGCAGACCCAGCCCTGACTTTGTTCTGTCGTAGACAGAACCCAAAGTCTCAGGACCTCAGACCAGCTCTTTGTCTGTTACGGAGGTCAGCAGAAGGTAAAGGCTGTCTCCATGCAGCGGATGGCCCACTGGACAGTGGATGGCATCGCCTTGGCTTACCAAGCACAAGGTGTGACCTACCCACTCAGGTTGCATGCACACTCCATGAGAGGCGTTGCATCCTCCTGGGCGCTGACATGTGGCTCCTCGCTAACAGATATCTGTAGAGCTGCAGGCTGGGCGACACCTAACATGTTCGCTAGAAACTATAGCCTACGTGTAGAGCCAGTCTGCTCCCGAGTAGAAGCACTGAGAGGCCTGGCTCTATCAGCTTGCTGCAAACTTCTGTGCACGCTTATTGCTCCAGAGTGAAAAACCGGTTGAGTCCTCTAAACACCTTTGACCCAGACATAGCGGAGCGTCTGGCGCCAGGCCTTTATCCACTGAATTCTTAAGAACCGGGTCTAGGCTGGGTCTCATATGTGTGACACTACGGGGATCCCATATGTGTTTATTTCTCCACTGCTACTCCTAGCGGAAGCCTGTGTCTTTCCCTTGGGCTAAGTCACCCACTATTCATATGTAGTACAGCCTTCGGGGCTATTCCATATGTATTCTCCACATAACTCCTTGAAGAAAGTCGCTTCCCCAGCATTCTCCTTCCTAACAGATGGGCACGCTTTTCCAGTGTTATTCAATAATCTAACTGTATGGGTTATCACAGAACAGCAGTGACAGATACACTCTGTGTAAGCCTCCTCCTATTGTCCTTCCAGGCAAGAAGGGTTAGAGGCTCGCAAAGGGCGCTAGATGAGGTGCAGCAGCTGTGGCTCTTTGGTAAGGATTCCTATTCGTCGGTCACAGTGTACGTCATAGTGAACGACTGATAGGGAACATCTCGGTTATATGGTAACCCTCGTTCCCTGAAGGAGGTAATGGAGACGCACGTCCCATCACCACATCCGCTGCTGCCCGCTGGGGCAGCCATCTCATCAGGCTTGGCTCCTCAGGAAAAAAACTGATGTGCAATCGCACCTTCTGCTCATTACATACCCACGCTGCAAGGCTGAGCAGCTGATGCAAATGATTGCATGGCTTGTGCATTGGCTTGTTTAGTTTCACTCGAAGTAGATTGGCCTCTCTAGCGAGATTCCTATTCGTCGGTCACGACGTACTCATTCGTTCCATCCTTCAGGGAACAAGGGTAACCTATATGTGACCAATATGTTTTTGAATGACTGGATGCTTGCTTAGTACTGCAGGGGTTAAGGCCAATAAACACTTTTTGAATTTTTTCAAAAGTTATTTAGAATGTTCAGGCAATAAATCAAGGCAATGAGCCATATGAGGAGTGGATGAGGAGAGCAATGAGGAGAGCAACAGCAGTGGTAAGGTCTCGCACATTATCCAGCACAACTAGCTCCTCTTAAACTAGAGATCGGCACCTAGGGTAAAATTTGGGTTGGAATGGATGGTGGCAACATTGTCTTTTACTATGCTTAAGATTCCCATCTTCATTGCCTTTGTGTAATTGTCTATTCTGTGTACTTGAGTAAAGCCATTATTTATTGATTGAATTCTGTGCATTTGTTAAGTATCTTCTCACACACTCTTCCTACACAATACATCAACTGGTATTTAGTTGATAGCACTGAATTCCAATGTTAACAACAGCTCTGTGTTGAAAATGACTTTTTAATAAGCGGGGTTAGAGTAGAATTATGACTGGTTCAAGCATCTCTGAATGCAACATGTCAAAACTTAAAGAGGATAACTTACAGCAGCAGATGTCTGATCTGGGCACTACTAGTGCTTTGCATGTCTCATAGTTGTTTCTGAAAATTCAGTTAATATGAGGATCTGTCAGTGAACAACTAGGTGTGGATGAGGGGAGTCTACCCCTCATAGCTTGCAGAGATGAGACTACCCCTCATAGCTCTGCATAGCTTGCAAAGATGAGAAAAACTCAGTTTTGTAAAATCAGAGTTATAAATGGGTGTCATTTTCCACAGCTGTGTCACAGCTATACATTGCTCTCTAAGGCAATTTAGACAAAAATAATTGGAAAGTGGATTAATTTTGTGCATTTACAGCAATAGATATACAATATGTTGCATTGTTTTGTCAAACTGCATGGGGGTTTAGCAATGATCTAATTCAGATTAATATTAGCAAGTTTTTTTAGTGTGAAAAAAATCCCTAGATGCTAAATGTAATGAGCATGTACTAATCAAGAAGACATTTTAGAACCTCTTTCCAGCTGACTGAATCTTGTCCTTTCTGAAGAAGAATTGCTAGAACAGGTACTTCATAATGGAATATGAAGATAAGCTAAACTTTTATTTAATATTAAACACCCTTTTTGAGGGTTCACATTGGTGGTCAGTTGAAGTGGTTTGTGCAATGTTTAAACTCCAGTCCTCCCATTTATTTTATAGAGCTTCTAAAGTGAGTTACTAGCACACATGCTATTACAGTATGATGCTATTATCCCCTTGCTAGCTTTGTGAATGCTGTATGCAAGTATGTAGAAAATCCCAAAGGGGTAGAGAAGGACCAATAATAGAACTGAAAAAGAAAATATTAAGAGTATTAAGGGTATCATTCCAAGAGTTTAGTCCACTGGGACTTTTCATAGTTTGTGCTTGTCTGCATTTGCATGTTCCATACATGTACCCCCTCCCCTCCCCCTTTTTTGTTAAAGGGAAAAAGAGACATTTTGTTTACTTGACTGTTGTAAAAAGTAGTGTAATAGCACACTAAAAATTATGCATTATGTCATAATTGGAAGTGGAAGTGGAAGAGAAGGAAGAGGAGGAGGTGCAAGATACAGAGGAGAAGGAGGAGGAGGAAGAGACAGAGGAGGAGGAGGAGGAGGAGAAGACAGAGGAGGAGGTGGAAGAGGGGGAGGAGGGGGAGGAGGAAGAGACAGAGCAGGAGAAGGAAGAGACAGAAGAGACAGTGGAGGAGGAGGAAGAATAAGAGCCATAATTTCCAATGAAATTAGAGCAACAATCATACACCATGTTCTGGTTAATGGAATGAGTATGAGGGAAGCAGGACTACGTGTTCAACCAAATATAAGCAGGTTCTCTGTGGCCTCCATTGTCAGGACATTCAGAGAACAGAACCGGTAAGTGTACTATCATTTGTAGTCTCTCAAACTTATAGTACAGTATGTACAGTTGTGGAACGTCTCAGTAAATTACTGTAACATCTCTAAAAGTTGGCCCTTTTCTTACAGTATTACAATAATAGTAATAAAATATATATGTTATGTATTGTACATATTTGGTGACATTGCTTTAGTAAGCCTGTCTGGACAATTCTAACAAGAGATGTTATTTGCTAGAATTGAAAGACTGCCACATGCCGGTGGAAGGAGAGGTATATTCTCACAACAGCAGGAGACCATTGTCAATATGGTCCTTCAAAATAATCTCATTCGTCTGTGTGAAATACAACAGCGAGTTGAGGAAGACAACAAGAATAACTTTTAAGGAATCAAAAGTGTGAGTCTCCACAATTGACCGTGTCCTGAAACGCAACCCGATAAGTTTTAAATAAGCCTACAGAGTACAATTTGAGAGAAATTCTGAGAGGGTAAAAGAGCTACAGTATGATATCAATATGTACAAGTAATCATGTTCAGAGATAATACAGCACTACTGAGTAACTGTACATCTTTACTGTGTTGAATTCAATGCTGCACATGTATACAGAGTCATGAAGCCTCATTTACATAATAACAAAAAATAACTTTTTTTCTTCATTTCTATAGAGAATGTTTCAACTGGATTCCATGGAGAGGCCTCATGAGTGCATCTTCTTGGATGAAGCTGGCTTCAATCTCACCAAGGGAGAAGGAGAGGCCGCAAAATTATTGGTCAACGAGCCATTTTAGAGTTGCCAGGGCAGCGTGGTGGCAACGTTACCATATGTGCTGCCATCAGCAGCTACGGGGTTATTCACCGCCATGTGACTTTAGGACTTTATAACACTGCCCATCATATAACGTTTCTGTATGCTCTACAGGAAGCATTACTGAGACGTGAATAGAGAGTTGATGATCAGGCAGAGCAACCCATGTACGTGGTAATATGGGACAATGTGAACTTTCACCGTGTTCCTAGAATATGTGAGTGGTTTGAAAATAACCCACGGTTTATAAATGTGTGCCTCCCACCATACTCGTCCTTCCTTAATCCCATTGAAGATTTTTTTTTCTGCATGGAGGTCTATGACAGAAATCCTTATGAGTCAATTGAGTCAAGTTAAGTTCAAGTTCAGTTAGTTGATGCAGCATGTGACAACATTGGAGTGAAATCGATTCAAGGTTGGATTTGTCGTACTAAAGGATTCTTTCCCCATTGTTTAGCAAGGGACAGGATTGCCTGTGACGTTGATGAGGTCCTGTGGCATGACCATGCCCAGAGGCATGATGCTGAGCCAGAATGATTCCAAGACATTGCTATCGATCTGCTGCATATTTTGTTTGTGATGATATTTGTGTGCCGGATTGTGCAAGTACTTCATAATAAATTTATTTTTTTTTCCCCTGCTCTGCCTTTAGTGCAGTGTTTTGCATTTATCTCTGTAGTGTGTAATGACTGCTGTGTAGTGTTTATGCATTAGCTGGATGTGTGTGATATCTGAAAACAGTGTTTGGTTTTGGGTAAAGATAACATAGTTCTGAAGCAATTGTTTGATATAGCAAGACGAGTCAAAGGTTTTGACAGTGTAGCTTAAGTTTGGTGATTGGTGTTATAAGAAAGCGAAAGAAATTTTCAAAAAATGTGTTTTAGCAACTCAGAAATACTGTAATAGCTTCGTTGTGTTCCCCGGACATTTCGACCATGTCCATAAAAGAGGGCTTTTATACACTTGCTGGTAAGACGAAGAGCTCTTTTCCAAAACGCGATAAACCATTAAACAAAAAAATTAGTTTGTCATGTCATTTTGCTGTGTACTGAACCTATTCACCGCTCCATCAACGTTTCATAACAAATTGCTATATTTCCCTGTTTAAAATGTACTGCAAGATGCAGTTCCTTTCCAAAACGTGATAAGCGCCAAACCAGCCTAAACGCGATATATCCTCTCGACTAATCACAATTCGGTGCTCAGAGGCGGTATCCTGAGGCGACCGCTGAACCTAAACAAAGGTTTGTTTATGTTCATTCATTCCTTAAAATGATAACTTTAAACTTTATTAACACCTTTGATGGCATTGATGAGCCAGTAAGACCTACACCTGGGGGTAGAAAACAACGACTGGAGAAAGAAAATCAGGTGGCACGTTAATCTCAACAGTGGGATGTCAACACAAAGCTGCTGCCAAATGTTTCTGTCAGGATGAGAGGCTTTCGCCGGATGATCTGATGATAAATTTCAACTATTTTTATGAAAAAAAAACAAAAAAAAAACCAAGGTTGACCAGGACCAGGCCATACTTCATCTCTTTGACATCACTCAAGTGACAAGGAGCTTCCGAAAATCCAGGACGTAAACAAACAAAAAAAAAAAAACAGGGCGTATCTGTTAAGTACAGTCTTTTGTCCAACAGTCATCCGGAGAAGGTTCCCGTTTGCAAGGTGACCTTTGTAAAAGTGTTTGGTGAGTACAACTTTTGTTTAAGAATAGGCTAGTTTAATATCATTTTGTTGGTTTCACCCTCGTAATAAATATATGTTCCTGTTAAGAAGCCTGCTAACGTGACATGGAAAGTACTGAATAGATCTACTAGCCTACTGATAGATAGACTGACTTTTGATACTGTAACCATGATAAAGTGCTGTCTTAGATTGTGTGTAGTCATGGTAGTGCCTAAGTACAATATGTAGCCAGTAAACAGTGCAGGGATATGTGCAATGCTGTGCTTGTTACATATGATTGGACATGTGCTTGTTGTTACATGGTATGTTCATTGCTATATAGCATGGCTTGGGGAGCTGTAAAGGAGAGAAAGATAGGGAGAGAGAGAGAGAGAGAGAGAGAGAGAGAGAGAGAGAGAGAGAGAGAGAGAGCGAGAGAGAGAGAGAGATGTGTGTGAAAGGTGATATGTTAAGCAAAAGATGTTCCTAAGGCCTGCTAAGGAGAAAACTGAAATGGGGGAGGGAGTAATACCAAGTTAGTTGTGTGTAATTCTGTTTATTTTATACTGGCTCCAATGTATATGACAATCTAAATAATTTATTTTCACAGGCATCAGCAAAGACCATGTCTGGTGAAGCTCAGAGGCTCGCCCAGACTGCAGAGGCTCGCCCAGAGAGAAGAGGTGGTGCACGACACAGTGAGGAGCATACACAGTGATATTGATTGCTTCTGCGCTAAATGATTGCCTCAAGGTTCAACCTAAGGACAAAGTCAGAAGATCTGGGGGGCTTCGGCTGTTCAGAGACTCTTGTTTTGATCAGAATAAGAACATGAGCATGGTGTCCATGCTGATGGAACTTCAGCAGGTTTTCCCCAACCTTGGCATAGAGCACACCTTTCCAGTATGGGGATTCTGTTACAACACAATTCTGTTACAACAGGAATAGGCTACCACTCCATCCTGCACTTCGGCAATGTTCATGTTTATGGCACAGAATGGGGAGTATTGTTTTCATAGTGTGTTAAAGCGGGGCAAGCGGTGGGCTGACGTGAAACCTGAGGTACTTCCAAAGCAGACCTCTGTTAAGCCCGCAAAAAAAGAGATATGTGCTGGCACTATTAGGAGTGATAGGTGTGTCTGACAATGCAGGTCTGAGTGATGAAGAGTGATTCAAGCAAGTGATGAAGAATGTTTTTTTATTTATTTATGTATAGCAGACAATGGTCCTTTTACTTGTTAACAGGTTCAACACTTTACTGTGTGCCTTACTGAATGTATTGCACTATTGAATGCATTATTGAATATTGGATATTTTTCATGGACAAATTGGTCCTCACTCACTCACTCTCTCACACATACTCTCCCACTCTCTGTTCTCTCACATACTCAAAGGACATCTCATACACACACACTATGTGATGTGTTTTAATGTAAAGCGGACAATGGTTCTACTTTTTATGGGTTTGACCCTTTACTGAATGCCAATGTTTTTATTTATTTAATTGATTAATCAATTTATTTCATTGGTCCTACTTGTTACAGGTTTGACACTAATAAAAATGAAAAATGAATATTGTTATCATTATTATCATTACTTTTTTCAGGCTCGACACCGAATGACTATTAGCCTAAATGTATTATTAAAGGAGCTGTATGTTAAAATAAATTTATTTCAATTAATCATGCATTTTCCCTGATATGTCACTAGACATTAAGAAATCTTGTTCATTTCAAATACTTATATCACTGACAACAGTAGTCAGGCCAGGATATTGTCATTTAAAAAGTGAAGTCGCAGGCCTTTTTACTGATGTTGATGTTGTCAAGTTCCCTATCGAGGGAACTCCAACTGCATCAAATGACACTTTGGGGGAAGCCCCTCAGCGTAGTGCGTCTGAAGCATGAATGAAAACTAAGCCAATCTCCGATTGGAGAGCGTAATGACGTAATGTGTGACGACATGTAAGCGGAAGCTATATAAGGACCCGCCACACATGAGATGTCAGCTTTCTGTTCTTCAGCAAGTGCTATCTGTTGTGTGAGTCTTATTTATTGTTTTCTGTCTAAGCCACAAAAGTGAAAAGAAATATCATGGCGAGTGAAGCGAGTTTCAGGAGATGTGTGCACCTTTGCCCTCGTTTTATCATTGGCGGGGACACACATCAACTGTGCACGCACTGTTTAGGGATGCAGCACGCGCAGGCAGCACTCAAGGGGGCTGCTTGCGAGCATTGTGAGAGATTAACGCTCCGCGTGCTGCGTTCCCGGCTTGCCATTTTCAATGATGATGGCCAGCCTCGCGAGCCCCGTGGTGCGGGACCCGCACCGCGCTCTGAGACGCTCTGGATCGGGTTTCCTCGGGCAGTTCCGATGTTCTCGATCCTCGCGTGGGAGCCTGCTCCGTGGCTTCTTCCGCACGAGACGAAGACCCGATGCTTGAGCTGTCTGCCTCTAAGGAGGTGGATGTGCTCAGCATCGAGGGCGGGAATTTCGGGGATGACTCGCCCCCCCGTGTCCCCGTGTCTGAGGAGCTGGTTAAGGTTGTTTCTCGTGCTGTGGCTCGTCTTTATATCAGTTGGCCAAACGAAAAAAAGGAAGCGCAGTCTAAAAGTAAGCTTGATAAGCTCAGCACAGAGAGCAACCTCATCAGCGGGGCGTAACGTTTTTTTCCTGATTTACATAACGAGTTTTTTGGAGAAACTCCAGTACTGAAGCCATGATGTCCGAGAACCGTACTCGGGCCGGCCAAAACGGGGCTTCTAAAAGAAGGCTGGCCCCGTCTCTACGGACTCTCTCCAGAACAGCTGGGAGCAGAGTGATTAGGGGAAAGGCGTACAGACGCAGCCTCGGTGTCGTCTCTCGAGACGCAAATTAGTCCACTTCCACTGGGCCGAACCTCTCGCATAGTCTCCATTCCCGGGCCTTAGCCCCTGCCTTGACAGCATGTCTGCTCCCTGGTCCTGGTCCCCCGGGACATACATCGCCTTGAGAGATGACAGTCTCCGCTGGGAACACTGCAGGAGGATCTGATGCGCCAATGTGCACAGAGGGCGCGACCTCAGACCCACCTGGCGGTTTAAAAAGGACACCTCTGACGCATTTTCGTTTCTCACTAGAACGTGGCAACCTTGGAGGTCTGGCAGAAAACTCCTCATAGCTCAGAACACCGCCAACATTTCTAGGCAAATTTATGTGCCAAGAGAAATGATGGTCCTGCCAGAGAACTCTCGAAAAGCGTCCGTCCATGACCGCGCCCAAGCCCGTGAGAGAAGCATCTGTCGAAACAGAAACTCGGTGACATAATGCTCCCAATTTGGGACCCTAGGACAGGAACCAAGGCTTCTTCCAGATTGAAAGGGAATGAAGGCATCTACGCGTAACCATTATCAAGCGGAACCCTTGGCTTTCAACCACCACTGCAAGGCTCTCATATGTAGCAGGCCGGAAGGTATCACGCTGGATGCTGCTGCCATGAAACCCAACACTCTCTGAAAGTGTTCGACAGTGATGGCCTGGCCTAGCTTCATCCTGGTCACTGTGGTCAGGATAGACTCGATCCGAGCAGGAGACAGCTGTGCCCGCATCGTGACCGAGACCCACACCACTCCCAGGAATGTGGTTCTCTGGGCTGGTGTCAACACACTCTTTTTTGTGTTGAGTTTCAACCCCAGGCTCTGGATGTGAGCGAGGACGGCATCTCGATGCCGAATCGCAAGCTCTCTCGACTGGGCCAATATTAACCAGTCGTCGATGTAGTTGAGCACCCTGATGCCCTTGAGCCTCAGGGGTGCCAGGGCTGCATCCATACACTTGGTAAAGGTACGAGGGGAGAGTGCTAGGCCGAATGGAAGAACCCGAAATCGGTAAGCTTCGCCCACAAAAGCAAACCTCAGGAACTTCCTGTGAGATGGAATGATGGACATGTGAAAATAGGTGTCTTTTAGATCTATCGTGACAAACCAATCCTAAAATTGGATTTGACTCACGATGATGGGAATAGTGAGCATCTTGAACCTGAATCTCCTCAGAGACCGATTCAGATGCCTCAGATCTAAAATTGGACGCAACCCTCCATCCTTCTTTGGAACTATGAACTACCGGCTGTAGAACCCGGACTACCTGACTGGTGGGGGAACATGCTCTATGACCCCTTTTTCCAGCAGCGAGTTGACTTCCTGTTCCAACACCAGACCTTGCTCTGGGTGCACTGCCGTCCAAACCACCCCGTTGAATTTTGGTGGGCGGACCCGGAACTGCAGTCTGTACCCAATTTCTACAGTGCGCAGGATCCATGGAGAAATATTTGTGAGGTTGTGCCATGCCTCTACGCCCTCTGGGCTGGTGTCCAGTGTTTTGTGCGAGTCCTTGACGGCACCCTGAAGCGGATGACCGGCAGGGGAAAACCGACAACGACCCACAGTGTGCGAAATCAAACGCTGTTTGACTGCAGGCCTTCGGGGCAGAAAAAGCAGCGTGTGCTCGCTGGAAGCTGCCGCGAACCGAAGCGTCAGAGACGGCGGGATATCGACGCAAGCTTCCTGAGGGCCTGAGGGCCCGAGGAGAGATGGGACCTCGATCACTCTCTCTCCGGGGGGTGGACCTCGGAGGTCTCACAGGAGTTAGGACCTCTTTCCTTTCGCCTTCCTGGACTGGATGATGGTTCTTAGATCCGTCTTCTCAGGAGGCTGAGGTTTAGAACGCTGCCTAGAGTCCCAAGCTCTTTGAGGGGGACCTCTAGAAGCGACACTCCCTTTATGACTTTGACGGTAGGAGCTGGATGACGGCTGTGACTGTCTCTCTTTGGCAGCCGATTTCCTAGACCTCGGCGAGGGTCTGCTTCATGCAAATCACCCTCTGCGATGTTGAGCACATCTAATTCCTCGGAATCAGACAGCTGCAACACTGGATCTACATCCCGAACGGGAGAAGCCGCGGAGCGGAATCTGAGCTTTAAGATGAGGATTGGGAAAGTGCCTCAGCAGTCCAGATCCCCTCTGAAAGCTCTCTTTGCGAACCCGACGATCTAAGCTGCCGCATCGCCTCGACGGATGCGGGACCTGAACAGCGGGGAGCACGCATCTGACCATCTTCATTAAATAAGGCCAGGCAGGAACGCGGAACTCTTATAGAAAGAGATTCACCCCTTGAGAGCTGCTTGGGCGTGCTGCATTCCCAGACATGACACACACATCTTGTGTGTGTCCCCCACCATGATAAAATGAGGGCATGGGAACACACACTGTTTAAATTGCTCACTCTCCATGATAACAAGGCAATAGTAGATACAAACAATACCAAATAGGGCGAACTGATTCAAACAACACAGAGCGATTGCTGAATAGCAAATAACTGACTTTGCTTGTGCCGGCGTGCCTTTATACACATCCGTGTATGCCGTCACACGCTACGTCATCACGCAACACCAATAAGATTGGATTCGGTTTCATTCATAAATTCAGACGCGCTACGCTGAAGGGCGTTTCCCCTAGTGTCGTCACCGACGCAGTTTGAGTTCCATCAAAAGGGAACTCAAGGCTACAATCGAGGCGTTCCGGGGAGTTAAGAAACAAAATAGGTCCTCTTTAAAGCTACTGTCCATAACTTTTTTAAGTAAAAAATATTCCAAAATAATTATTAAAAAAAAAAAAAACATATTCTGCCAGGGAAATTTGAGCATGTCTTTGCGTCATTACGTCACACCAGTACACATAAAGAAGGAGTTTCGGCTCCTTTTTCGGTGTTGCTTTTTGGTTATGCTGTTAAATTTAACATTAGTCATGCAATGCTGATGTTGTTAACATGAACAATTTGAGAACAAAGTAGGCTATAATTTGCATGGTTGCTGTAAATCGCGTTGATTAAATCTAACAAAGCTTATCATGTCGAATGATTTTTCCCCCTTAGTTGATCAGAACAAAAGTGGATGTCACTTACTTGTTCAGAAGACATTTCCCGGTGAAAATTCTTATGTTGGTCAAACTTTCAAAAAGTGAATCTGTGATTCTGTATGACAGTATCCACACAGCACGGTGTTTGACAGCAGCTCTCGCCTCAAAACACGCTGTTTCATGCCGAATTACAACCCACGTAAAGATGATAATTCCGTGAATAACTGCAATTGCAGATTTCGAACAGAGATGGTGACAAAGAGGAAAAGTTGCGGACTGCAGGTTTAAAATTTCTTCAGACAATGTTCAACAACACACTCAGAATATGAAAATTACCCTGTGATCCTCTTCTGTGTGTTTCTGCAGTGCAAACATGTTCGGCTCTACTCTTGTGTGCTGTTTCTTGCATACAAAGTCACAAATGCGACAGCCTAAGATTCTGTCAACAGACTTCTGTCAACAGTTAATGTTCCCTTCATATTCTGGTGCATATCTGGTGAATTAATGTCCATAATGAATTTTGATATCTGAATGTTGGAGAAGAATCTGTTTTGGCATGATATGAATGAACTTATTTACATACAAAGGTTTGAAAGGTATGTCTCATCACCCAGTCTGAAATATTCCACACTTGCCCTTTGAAGAACATCAGTGAATGAGTGTTGCTTATATAATACATAACACTAATACACAACACACATATTTCTGCTTCTACACCATTTTTGTGATTGGTGCAGTTTTGAACATGTTTAAGAAATGTCATGCTACTTACACCGTATTAACACAACTCAACCAGACCTCATACCCTTCATTACTGTATGTGTATGCCTTGGGCGGGAATTATTTAAATTAGGAATATTGTGACGTGTATATTCCTAGAAGAAAACTCAAATCAAGGCATTTCGGAGAGTTAAGAAACAAAATGGTCCTCTTTAACATTCTTCAGAATGTAAGCTGCAGTGTCTGACAATGTTCAACAACACACTCAGAATATGAAAATCACCCTGTAATCCTCTTCTGTGTGTTTCTGGAGTGCAAACATTTTCGGCTCTTCTCTTGTGTGCTGTTTCTTGCGCACACAGTCACAGCAGCCTAAGATTCCATCAACAGACTCAAAATATCTTTATTAACACAGGCTTTTACATTATTAAAGGGTGAAAACAAAGTAACAGTTAATGTTCCCTTCATATTCTGGTGAATTTCTGGTGAATTAATGTCCATAATGAATTTTGATATCTGAATGTTGGAGAAGAATCTGTTTTGGCATGATACGAATGATCTTATTTACATACAAATGTTTGGAAGGTATGTCTCATCACCCATTCTGAAATATTCCACACTTGCCCTTTGAAGAACATCAGTGAATGAGTGTTGCTTAAAGGCATTTTCATTAATATGTAAAAGCATCAAAATGGGTCTGTATTTTTCCCACTTTATGCTTGAAATAGTCCACTTTGTTCCTTAAAATAGCTATGTACATGGGAGTCATTTCTAAGTAGGTATTGTTTCTTAAATCATAACATCACTTTGAGATTAAGTTATTTTTTGGACGCCAACGTGAATAGAAGGCAGATTGTATTTTATTCCCTGCAATTATTCCCAATTACTTAACATGTAACAACACACCCAAATATTTTATTATATAATGTTTGCTTTTTTTCAGGCTTTTTTTTTTATTAAATATTCAAATATTCTTTATTTTATGAATTTTTATGATGTACATAAATGCAGATAAATACCGGTAGACATTTAAACTAAATTGCTTTTATTAAAAGACTGGTGCTGATTTTATCTTCCTGATCATTTATTATCCTAAAGTTCAAGTGGTGGGTGAATTAAAATAGAGGTTTCACTTCAGGGTGCTCAGTGGGTTTGGGGTTATTTATTTTAGGGGATTTTTTTAAAAAAAGGGAGAAAGGTAGCATGTACAAAGCACAACAATAAAGATCAACATGCTAATTAGTCTTTAATAGTATAAGATTCAAAGAACAAACTTATATAAAGGCAGGAAGACAAAGTAGTACGACCATGTGCAACGCATTCTCACCCCAAGGCGTCAACTTTGACCATGCTTCAATATTTGACGCTTTAGGCGCCCTTTAAAGGAAAGCGTCAGTTAGAGGACGCGGTTAGGTTTAGGTCTGGGGTGGGGGTAGGGGTAGGGTACACGCGATCCTAGGGCGTCATCTAACTGACGCTAAAGGTCGCCTAAAGCGTCAGTTAGGTGACGCCTTGGGGGTGAGAATGGGCTGCCATGTAACTACCGACAATGGTAGATAAATGAAGATTCAAACAGGAACTTAAATAAACAGATTAATGAGTTTTTACGTTTTTTTTTGTAAAGTAATGCATTACTTTTAAATTTACAACAAAAGTTACTTTTTCAAATACGTAACACAAGATACTTTGTTTTCCCATTTACTGAATGACTGCTCTCCTGTCCCATGTGGAGAGAAATCGGGAGTATGTTGCAGAGGTGTGCTGTCTAAACATAATGCTTATTGTAGTCATGCATTCATCCAGCAGCCATATCACCCTGTAGCCCAAGACTGGTTGTACACTGAAGCTAAGCAGGGTTGAGCCTGGTTAATACCTGGATGGGAGGCCTCCTGGGAAAACCAGATTGCTGCTGAAGAGGTGTAAGTGAGACCAGTGCTCACCCTGTGGTCTGTGTTGAGTCCTAACGCCCCACTGTAGTGATGGGGACACTATACTGTGAAAGAGCACCGTCACTCTGTTTGTTGGGTGTTCTGGCGCACTATGGCTGCCATCGCATCATCCAGGTGGATGCTGCACATTGGTGGTGATTGAAGAGATCCCCTTCTATGTAACTTAGTTTAAAGTTAAACTAAGTTACATAGGGGGGTGGGGTAGAAAGAGTGTTGAACTTTCTTCTCCTGCCCAACTCTTCTGCGATCCAGAATGGCAGCAAAGCTGTAATGTTTGTATGAGCTGTGCCATAATTTACAGGAGTTCATGTGCATTTTATTCAGCATGAGGCCATTCATTTCATTTTTGGTCTGAAAGGGCCTTTACCTTTGTTGTTGTAGTTAAACCAGCCCAGCCCAGGTGAGAGAAAGTAACACAAAATAATGTAATACATTATGTTGCTTAAAAGGTAACTATGTAATGCATTACTTTAAAAAGTAACTTTTCCCAACACTGCTCATCACTGTAATTTCTAAAGGAATTTTCTCTCTAAAACTGCTTTGGAACAAAATTTATAAGGGGGTCCCTCATGAGGGAATCATCACATTTGTGATTTTGGCATTAGGAGGAAATTATTACTATATGTTATTATTATTATTATTATTATTATAAAGTCGTTATTATATTATGTCATTATAATAATTATTATAATATTAAATGCACTTGAGTTTTAAATCCTGATGCTAAATAATAACAGATATGCGGTGTCTGAATGACCTCCTATTTAACTGTGGCTCCGTAGTTTAACTGTGAGCATACAGCCTAATTTCTCTTTTCATTTTTTTTTAACAGGGATTGTATCATTGATCTCTCTGGCAATCCTTTCGTATGATCGTTACAGCACTTTAACTGTTTACAACAAGAGAGCCCCAGACTACAGCAAACCCTTGTTGGCTGTCGGGGGCTCCTGGCTCTACTCATTGTTCTGGACGGTTCCCCCCCTGCTGGGCTGGAGTAGCTATGGACTGGAAGGGGCAGGAACCAGCTGTTCAGTCACATGGACCGCCAACACTCCTCAGTCACATTCCTATATCATCTGCCTGTTCATTTTTTGTTTGGGACTCCCCGTGCTGGTCATGGTGTACTGTTACGGCCGGCTCCTCTGTGCTGTCAAACAGGTAAATTCCATAAAAACATATCAATTCAAAGTTAATATTACAATATAATTATGTGTGTGAAATTTCTGCATAACAGGATAAGGAGTTTAAAAAAGTCCGATTTCACAACTCAAAACTATTGCCTGCAGTGCAGTTCCCTTTCGAGGGAACTCGTGATGCGTTGATGACGCTTTGGGATCGCCCCTGCATGATTCTGTCTGAAGCTCATGTGTCAACAAGTCCAATGGCGAGAATGATCATCACAGGCAGGCGTCATGACCAGGAAAGGATAGGTTTTATTAGCTTACAACCACATTAGATTCTGTGCAACTGTCTGAATTAATTATTATTACGATATATAAATATACAGCTCAGTCTAAGATATTATGACGTCCAAACAGTCTTACAAGTTGTGTGCTTCTCCTTGCCCTCGTTACATCATGGGTGGAGATGCACACAAACTTTGTGTGATGTGTTTAGGAGCGGAGCATGCTCTGTAATCCTTTGAGGGGGCTGATTGTGAGCATTGTGAGAGGCTGTTGCTTCGCACGCTCCACTTTCGCTTGTCACTCTTCGAAGAGGATGTTCAGTGAGCGTTCCCTGCGGATCGGGCCCTGCTGCCGAAGCACTTGACGTGGGGATCCCCGCCCCTTTCTCAGTTAGACGAGTGCTTTTTAACACCTAGCACGGTACCTCCACTGAGGGGACCTCCATTTTTCCATGACCTTCACAAAGAGTTATAGAGGACGTGGAATAAACCTTATTCAGCCAGAGTATTTGGGTCCCAGGTGCAAGTTTATTCTAAAATATAAGGGGGCTAAAAGAATATGGTTGATGGATGTTGCCTTTGTCCCTGAAGTCCCCTATGCTGCCCACTAAGCCGTTAAAAAACATCACCTATGTTAGTGGGTAAAGCATATACGGCAGCAGGCCAGACTGGTGCATGCCTTCACACTATGGCCATATTACAGCCATACCTGGCTGATCTGCTGAGGGACCTGGAGACTAGCAAGGGGGCAGGGCCCCCGATGTTTCTCTCCGAGCCACGAAAGAGACCGCTCATGGTATTGGGGTGTCTATGGCAACTAATGCGGCATCGGAGAGGCATCTTTCATTAAATTTATGAGACATCAAAGATAAAGATAAAAATTTCCTTTTGGACACCCCGCTATTGCCTCTTGGCCTCTTTGGTGACACAGTAAGCATAGTTGTCAAGATGGTTTCAGGAGGCTAAAAAGCAAACAAAGGTGTTCAAACAATATCTACCTCACCGTCAACAGGCCCCTGGGGCTGCTGGACATGAGTAGCCCCAGCTGTTAAGCTCCTCATACAGAGAACAGCAGAAGGAGAGAGTCGCTTCTCCCGCCCCAGCCCAAAAACCGCGGGGTGTGGGACGGCACCCTCAGCAGAAGTCTTCTAAGCCGCAGACCAATCTGAGGAATGTTCTGCTTGTGAAGAAGACTTCTGCAAAGAAGAGGTCCTGATGCCTATGGAACAAGAAGTGAAAGCACAATTAGCAAAATAAGCAATGGAGCTGGTGACTCCGTCCAACAGAGACTCAGGGCCCTATTTTAACGATCTGAAACGCAAGTGTCAAAGCACAAGTAACTTTGTGGGAGCGGATCCCGACGCTGTTGCTATTTTCCCGGCGGGATAAATGCCTCTTGCGCCTGGTGCAAATCTAAAAGGGGCTGGTCTGGAGTAGCTTCATTATTCAAAGGTGTGGTTTGGGTGTAACAGAAATAAACCAAATAAGAGAGTCATATCACATTCCCTTTAAGAGCGTGATGAATGAGGTGTGCTTGTTCCATGGCGCAATTCTACTTTAATGGCGCATTTACCAGACGCACTTCACAATCGGTTCACAGCCGAGGAGATCGATGTTCTCGTCAGGGCCGTAAAAGAAAGACAAGGGACATTGGGGATGGGACAAACCTACCCAAATTAGCTTCGGTTAAACATGCATATAATAACTTGGGTAAATGTGTATGTTTTATGCCTATTTTTCCCATCATCATGGACACAACAATGATTTCCCTCATGTTTATATATTTTTTCTTATAATAATGTATCATTTGCAAAAAGTGCGTCTGTGTAGATGAGAGAATCATCTACAGTGTATGCGCGTTGTTCACTCTCTGTATTATGGCCAAGCAGGCGTGCTTAAAATAGCAAATGAATGTACGCGCAACGCGCCACTGACTTCAGGCCAGGTTTTTTCTGGTCATTGGCGCAATTGTTTTCTGGAACTGCAAAATAGCACTAGGGATTGTTTGCGCCGACACACGCAACCTTTTTGCTCCAACCCGCCCAGGGAGCGCAAGTTCATTTCCTAGTTTACCGACGTGCGTCTGTGGAGGAAAAAAACGCGCGTACAAAATAGGAATGATAAATGCGTCAGTGAATAACGTCATTTGCGCCGGGTGCAAGATAGAGCCCTCAGGGTTCTACAGCCGGTACGTCATTGTTCCAAAAATGAATGGGGGGGTTGCGTCCCATTTTAGATCTTCGTCTTCTCCATTAGTGATGGCCGGTTCGTGAACGAATCGTTCTTTTGAACCGGTTCTTTTTAGTGAACCGGTCGAACCAGTACACTAAATCGGACTGAATCGTTCGAAACAGTTCGCGTCTTGCGTCAGCGCTAAACCACAAGTTACTAAAGTTACTCACTTTCAGACATGCCTGGCAGTCCCTCCGAATCGAAATAAACCAATATCCATTAGTACATTTTATTCCAGTAACTCAAAAACTTCACTGAACGGAGACATATTGGTGCTGAGAGAAGTGATGAGCACGAGCAGCTGATACTGCGCGTGTACTACCGAACATACAGGTACAGCGGTCGGATAACCAGTACAGAACCGAGAACTGTTTCTTTCGGACACGTTCGACATACTGAGAACTGATGAGTTGATGAGCTGAGCATTCGTGCATTTTTTTCTGAGGGACGAAATGTACGTTTCCATGTCTTTAGTTGAACATCAGTAAGTGTAACAAAATAAAACATTTTGGAAACATGTTTATCACATTACTGTATCACTGTATTATTTTAACGATTGGAAATAATGATTGGATTCTAAAACTGTCAAACTACTAAACATTTATTATTATACTAAAATAATATTTTCAGGAACAGCTCATTTAATTTCTAAGTAACAATAAATCATTGATGTAAACTCTTGCCAAGGTTTGGTGCACTAGTAAATGTTTATAATGTGTTAACATAACGAATTAAACATGTTTAATTCGTTGTGTTAACACATTATAAACATGATATATACTGTATAGGCTACAGAAGGCTATATTGGAGACAGACATGCATCGATTTTTTAGTTTTGTGGACTGTATCAGGTTTCAGGTCAGCACACACAGGCCTATGCTATGGTTCTCGAGTCGAGAACTGGTTGTTGCAGTTCTTGAATCACTAGTACAGAACCGAGAACTGTTTCTTTCGGACACGTTCGATACGGAGAACCGATGAGCTGGAGATACTGCGCAGGCGTGATAGCACCGTCTCTGAACAGAACTTTCTTTCGGCCGGCTGATCCTGTGCTGATATACGAGCACGCAGTAGTACGGGTGAACCCAGGACTTAAATGAGAGGGCGAATCGGCGAAATGTAAGTTTATTTAATAACAAATAAAATGATGAAGACCATTTATGCATTTTATATATTTAAAACATGTAAAACATCCGCGTTAGCACATCGCCTAGGCTGCAGGGTTCGTTTTCAAAATGTAAATGTAAGAAACTTATCCAAGATGATTATGACAATGCATACTATTATTTAACTGAAGTTGTGATTACAAATGCCCTTTAATTTGAAGTATTTTTATCCGCCGGGATGATAGAATTGACGTCATTACGTGATGACGTAAAAGAACTGGTGAACCGGTTTTTTGAACCGGTTCATTAAAACGAACTGTCCGAAAGAACCGGTTCGCGGAAAAGAACCGGACTTCCCATCACTATTCTCCATCTTTCAGTAAAGAATTGAGATTCATGTGGGATTCAGTGACCTTAAAGGCCGTGCTCTCGCCTGCTTATGTAGCTTCAATCCTCACAGTTGTAAAAGAGATAGTATCTCCAATATGCCCAGTGGAAAAAGTCTGATTAATTGCTGATATGCTTTGGGCCCCTTAAGAACGGCCTTCCTGCATCCAATTAGACGGTTAGCAAGTGGATAGTCAAGGCTATTTCTTGCATATGAGGTTCTGGGCCAGCCTTCACCTTTGGCCACTAGAGCCCATTCTACTAGGGGGATGGTGGCCTCCAAGGCCCTAATTTCTGGGGTGTCCATTCAAGAAGTTTGTGATCCAGCTTGCTGGTCTTCGCCGCTTACATTTTTCAGATTTTATGACCTTAGACATGGATAACCCGGGGTCCAGAGTTCTCATTTCTTGAAAGTTTAACACGACAGGTTCTTGGCTGTGTGGCGTTGAACCACACTAACAGAGCAATCGCACCAGTGTTCAATTGAATCAAAACATACCCTTAATGAGCAGTTCTTAAAGGGGTGGTTGATTGCGATTTCACTTTTTTCATTTTAAATAGTGTGTAATGTTGCTGTTGGTTCAATGTAAGCAGAGATATTGTCTTTTAAAAATCAGGAAGTTTAATGCCTACAAAAACGACTTGAATGGGACTACAACGGGTCGGGTTTTATACGTAACTAACCCATACATTTGCATCAACCCTCCCTCCCTCCCTCCGGAATATGCAAAAAAGGGCATTGCCATATTTCTGTCACTTAGTTATGCTATTTCGTTTCTACGACAAACGCGTACAAACATTTTGGATCTGAATTTGTATATGTACTAAATTTGTAAATGTATTTTTCATGTATATATATACTTTATTACGTTATTTTTCGATTTGATCAAGAACGTAAACCAATGCCAACGCTGTTTGTGCATAGTTAGTTCGATGCTATTTAGTGTAAGACAAACGTGCATAAAGTTAAAAAAAACATTGTCAAATTACTATTCAGAAACGTTTTGTAAGAGCCGTGTTTGGGGAGGTTCAGCTTGACTCTCTTCATCTCCGCTTTCTGGGTCTGATTCTGGCTCAAACTAATAAGGCGACACCATTATTTACTTGACAGGAACACATGCAACTTCGCCCGTAAAGGTAATGGGTGTGAAGTTTCCAGACAACATGCACTACACAGTTTAGCCAATTACAACACCGGCCTAAACTAACCAATCTGAGCCCATTGCCTGTTTCTGAGTGAGTGGTTTCATAGAATCAGGATGCAAACTGGTTGTTCAAATGACAGAGGAGAAAGCGGCTTACAATAAAGGTGAAAATGATGAAAAATAAGACTTTTAAAAAAGAAAAACCTTATATTTTTAAGAATGCACTGTTCTAGATTCTAGCTTTTAAAGTGAACATGAAACATTGTGTATTTACATAATGAAGAAGACCCTATATATCAATTTGTTAAATGTGATTCATTATATTTGGAATGAATTTTACTGTATCTGTTCATACACTCATAAATGTGTGAAATTGCTGAAATCTTTATCAATAAATGATGTTCATGAACCTGATGCGTCAGTGAAACCACAATGTAGGTTAATTATTTCTTTAGGGATTTGTGTATCTTGAAGACTTGTTCTGAATCATCTGATGCTGCAAAGAAAAAATACAATCTAATTTACATGTTTTTCCTCAGGTAGGGCGTATCAGGAAGACAGCAGCAAGGCGGAGAGAGTACCACATTTTATTTATGGTCATCACTACAGTGGTGTGCTACCTTTTGTGCTGGATGCCTTATGGGGTTGTTGCAATGATGGCCACGTTTGGACATCCGGGGATCATCACACCCATTGCGAGCGTGGTGCCGTCCCTACTTGCCAAAAGCAGCACAGTCATCAACCCTCTTATTTACATCCTTATGAATAAACAGGTTAGACATTTCCAACGTTTTAATTAGCACTGGATAGGATATGTTTTCTGATATACATTGAGAAATATATATACATAACCACATGGGTGCTTAAAATAACATTTCTTCCACTAAATACATTTATTTCATTTTCTTTATTCAGTATAAACTTACATCCATAACAATGAAGAACAAATTACCACCCTATAAAAGTAACCATGTCAAGTGCTGGAATGATTGTAAGAAATTAAAAATAATATTAAACACTTGGTCGGCAACCATTTAGTCATGAAGTGCCATTTTTAAGATACTGAGTTAAACAATGTGCCACAACCCCCACCCCACATAAACACAAACACATTTTTAATATTCATAATGGCTAACATACTGTAGTAATAGAACCTAAGAATAGAACCCTTAATACTTTTGAAGCAAATTTTCATCAAATTTGTTTTACATTTTCAGGTTTTAATTAGACTTTGAAGAACAGATTTCCAAAGGCCCTATTTACACCTGGTCATGCATGCGTTTTAAATGATCAGACGGCTATCTGTTTTGGTATAATTGTTCCATTCACAGCATTTACATCTTTATGCAGGTACAAGGTATTTTATCTGAATAAAATGCAAACACCTCTCTTGCTTTTGCTTACGTGGCAGCGATTAACCCTCGGTAAATAGCTGCCATAGGTTGTCGACCCCTGCCCTTTTAAAATGTGAGTTCTATAGACAATAACAGCAGATAAGTATTGGTGCAGATTAAAACAAATATTTCATTTTTGGTGAAAATACATTGCAGGTGTTTAAAATACATGTACCAAGTTTATAATTACAGTATATAGAGTAAGTAGAAAAAAAGGACAATAGAATTGCTATGCACGTGACATGAGCATTAAATAATTAAATAATTAAAAAACATTGCTCAATTATCCACAGTAAAAATCCAATTATTTTGGCTCTAGTATAATAACAGCTTTAATAGTGTCATCTAATTGATGAGAAGTGCAAAATAATTAATAAAAATGTATCACAAAAAATTATGAGAACAGCACAGAAACGGGAATCTCTTTCCACTTACCACATTAAACATTCAAACAATAAAAGTTTATCATCCTTTACAAAATGTGAGCAGCCTTAAAGGTGCAGTGTAATTTTTTGCGGCATCTAGCGATGAGGTTCCAAATTGCCACCAACAGTAGTTAAGGTCGCCAACAAGAAAAGTGTAGCCAGTTAAGCAAGTAAAGAGGTTTCTTTACAAAATAAATTAAGAATTTAGGTTTACTTAATTATTCAGTAAATTGTTATTGCGAATATTATTGTTACTTTTGTATTGTTGTTCATCATTGTGTCAATGTTTTATTTGCTGACTTTATCTAGCTTCTTTGTTGAAGAACACCATAGTGATCACTGATAAATGTGTTTGTCCATTTAGTGCTACTGTAGAAACATGTTTGCGCAAAATGGCTATTTCAATATAAGGGGACCCATGGTGTATGTCGATAGAAATGGCTCGTTCTAAAGGTAATAAATACATTAAGTAATCATTAAGTAAGTCTTTATACACCACTGAAAACATAGTTATGTATATCATATTGCATAATGGTCAACAGATCCTCCTAAATAGTACACAATGAACCTTTAAATGACAAAGATAAAAAAAAAATCCCAACGTTTGGGAAATTTGAAACTTAAGTTATTCAATCCTCTCTTCATTTTTTTTTTTCTTTGTTAAAATTAGAAAGCAAACTACAATTTGATTCCACTCAGGAAATAGTGTAATTGGATCTTTATATTTACAATCTCTGTGCTAATTTCAGTAGCTCGTTCAAGTAAGAAACTCTCCTCTTGTCCTTCATCACAAACATGTTTTGTATTCACAGTCTTGCATCACAAACATGTTTTGTATTCACAGCATCTGTGAATTGAGGTCAGTTCTGAATATGTCGCCAGTCTTTTAGTATAAGGGCCATATGAGATGAAGCCTCCCATCAAAACTTCTGTGAAAGTACTGTATCCTCCTCATTATGTCTTTTCTCAGATTGTTATAAGAACTATATATAAAACCCCTATTAGATGACAAAAGTCTGCGTTAATTTAGATCAGATGGGTTTGTACTGTGATTTGTGTTTAGGGCCCCTATTATGGATTTTTGAAAATTACCTTTCATGTAGTGTGTAACATAGCTCTAAGTGAATGAAAACATCCTGCAAAGTTTTAAATCTGAAAGTGCAAGAGCTGATCGAGGGTATTACTGATTGGTTAATTAATTCGAATATCCCCAACTGAGCAAGCCAAAGGCAACAGTGGCAAGGAACCTAAAAACTCAATTAAGTGACCTAATAGTGTCCTAAAACTCCATCAGGTGACCCAATGGAGAAAAAAAAAAAAAACCTTGGGAGAACCCAAGCTCAGCTGGGGGCGAGTTCTCCTCTAGCTTTTATGAACTAGAGGCCTGATTTACACTAACTGTAAGATAAAAATGTATATGAATGTCTCTATACAGAGTTTAAACGAGAACCTGTGATAAACGCTGATGGCGTTCACATGCTCATTAAGAATTGATTTTATGGTTATCTGTTTTTGAATATATGTGCGCAGGTTTGTAATTCCCAACAAAACCATGCCTGAACAAACTACTTGTCTTGTCTATAAATTTGATACAGAATTTTGTTTTATTTCATCACTTAGGGGTAGGTACACAAAACGAAATTCTCAACGCTTTATCTGTAGAGTGAAAGGGATCCTCCATAGGGAGAGGCTAGTTGGCTCTTCAGCACTGCACCGCTAAGCTCTTCGTCAGATCTGGATACGGCTTGGATCCGACAGGCTGCGGGAAAGCCTTAAGATATACAAAGAACACACACTCAAATTAGCGTAGATGCCATTCTTCTTATGATGTAATGAGTACATCAGGATTTAAGGGAAGTGTTCCCAGTTCCGGCTGACCTAATCTATGCAGCCTAACATTGAATTATTTGAGTCTATAATTCAATGTTTATTATGTGTATGCTAGGGCAAAGAGATGTGTCTTTAATCGAGCTTTGAACTGACAGAGTGTGTCTGCTTCCCGGACAATGGCAGGAAGACTATTCCACAGTTTTGGTGTTATAGGGGAAAAGGATCTACCGCCAGCAGTCGATTTTGATATTCTAGGAATTATTAACTGGCTGGAATTTTGGGATTGCAATAGACGCATAATGCGTTAAGAGCTTGTTCAAGTACTGCGGAGCTAAACCATTTAGTGCTTTGTAAGTTATCAACAATATTTTAAAATGTATACAATGTTTAATAGACATGCAATGCAGTGTTGACAGAACCAGGCTAATATGGTCATACAGTACTTCCTGGTTCTGGTAAGAACTCGAGCTGCCGCATTTTGTACTACCTGTAGTTTGTTTTTTAAGCGAGCAGGGCAACCACCCAGTAGACCATTACAATAATCTAGTCTTGTTGTTTTCACGAACGCATGAACTAATTGCTCCGCATTTGTCAATGAGAGCATATGATGTAATTTAGAAATATTTTTAAGATGGAAAAATGTGTTTTTACAGATACTAGACACATGACTTTCAAATGAAAGATTGGCATCAAATAGCACACCCAGGTTCCTAATCAATGACAAAGAATTAACAGAGCAGCCTTCATTTGTTAGACAGTATTCTAGTTTATTACATGTGGACGTTTTTTTTTTTGTCCAATAATCAGAATCTCTGTTTTGTTTTTTGTTTTTTTTTCAGAATTTAGTTGTAGGAAATCACTAGTCATCTATTTTTTTATATCAGCTATGCATTCCGTTAATTTTATGAACTGGTAAGTTTTCGTTAGATTTTGAAGAAATATAGAGCTGAGTGTCATCGGCATAACAATGAAAGCTAATTCCATGTTTCCTAATGATATCTCCTAATGGCAGCATGTACTGAGAGAACAGCAGCGGTCCTTGTCCTGAGCCTTGTGGTACGCCATACTGAACGCCATTACCGCTACAAACTGATAACGGTCAGATAAGTATGATTTAAACCATGCTAGTGCAATTCCACTTATGCCAACATATAGTTTTCTAGTCTATTCAAAAGAATGATGTTTTGGTCAATTGTGTCAAATGCAGCGCTAAGATCAAGTAACACTAAGAGCAAAGTTTTTGAACAAATAAGAGCAAATAATTTGTGACTCTAACAAGAGATGTTTCGGTACTATGGTACGGCCTTAATCCGGACTGAAAATCCTTGCAGATATCATTTCTTCGTGAAAGGAACACAGTTGCGAGATTACTGTTTCTAATATCTTTGACAGAAAAGGTAGATTCGAGATCGGCCTGTAATTGACTAATTTTTTTTATGATCAAGTTGCGTTTTTTTAACAAGTGCTTTCATCATAGTCAGCTTAAAGGTAGAAGAAGGTATTAAGAAGAGGATGAAATCTGGAAGCATCTCTTTCAGTAGCTTAGTCAGTATAGGGTCTAACATACAAGTTGTCGATTTAGATGAATTAACGAGTTTGCAATATTCTTCCTCTCCTATAGCATCAAATGAATGAAAATTTTCCTCAGGGAGACGATGTATTCCCTGATCCAATACTGTAGTAGACGGTTGCATAGTTAAAATTTTGTTCCTGATATTATCAATCTTATAAGTGAAGAAATTCATAAAATATCATTACTGCTGTGTTGCTTGGACACCTCTGGGCTTGGAGCTCTCTTATTCGTTAGTTTAGCCACTGTTTCAAATAAATACCTAGGATTATGTTTATTTTCTTCTAATAGGATTGAAAAATAAGCAGATCTAGCAGCTTTTAAGGCCTCTGTGTAAACAGTCGAGTCTTTCCATGAAACCTGAAATACCTCTAGTTCTTCTAAGTTATCCAGAATGCGAAGGCGATGAAACTAATTAGGAAGATTATTGATAAAGCAATCTTTAGTGTCAGAAGTAGGTCTGACATATCTATAACACGGAGTCGGCTTTGCAGCCTTGGCTAAATGTAATTTACATGAGACTAGATAATGATCTGAGATGTCATCGCTCTGCTGCAGAATTTCAACGGTATCAACATCTATTCCATGTGATACTATTAGATCTACAGTGTAATTACGACAATGAGTAGATCCTGTGTTGTCTAACTCCAATAGAGTTTACAATGGGTCTCTTTACACGCAAATCACTCTCATATTTACTAGTATATTTACGAATGTTTCATGAATGAGACCCACTGTCTTTAAATGCCAATCTCAATGCATCTTTTTCATTATCTACATGTATATAAAAATCACCAACTATTAGTACTTTATCTGCAGCCAATACTAATTCTGATAGAAAATCTGCAAATTATTTGATAAAATCTTTATGGTGCCCTGGTGGTCTGTATAAAGTAGCCAGCAGAATTTTCAAACGTGATTTATCATTTACACTCGTTTCGTTTATGTATTTTTACATTAAGCATGAACACTTCAAAAGAAGTATATTTAAAACTAGATTTCTTAGTGGTTTTGAGGATATTACAATAAATTACAGCAACACCTCGCCCTTTGCCTCTCAGACGAGGTTCGTGTTTATAACAGTAATCTTGTGGGTGGCTTTAAATTAATGTAATCGTTTGGTTTCAGCCAGGTTTCTGTCAAACACAGCACATCTAGATTATAATCTGAGATCATATCATTAATTTTGAGCGATTTTGAAGCACAGCAGTGTAATCCTAAACTTTTACTGTGTTCCTGTGTTCCTTTAATTTAACTGATTTGCTTCTCAAATCTCGGAGTTCAATGCAGGATTCGCAAACCATTTGCTCGCTTGCACCGCTTGAAAGATGGTGTTTAAAATACTTAGTTTTCAGTTTTATATTGTGTAGGTCTCCTGCTAACTGGTTAACTCACATTATTACTGTCTTACTGAAATACTTCTGCTGATCAGTTGTGAGCCACTATTACCTTAAACTGTGTCTATTAATGCAGATGGTCTGTTCTCACTACTTTGAGGAAATATCTGCTTTGCCAATGTTTTATGTTCATTTACTCTAGTGCAGCTAATGTACATTGCATGCATGCACTGTTGATTGATTCAGTTTCCACTTATTCACCGCAATATATTAGAAAAATACTCTGTAAATAAATTAGTGCAAGTAAAATAATCGGTTTGTTGATGGACATGGACTTGTTAATGTGCATGGTGAGGAATTACAGTTGCAACTTCTCATAATGTACCTCAAACTGAGTACCGGCAGTGTATCACTGAGAAACGTCCTGCTCAAGTCATCCTTGCGATGGAGGATCAGGTTGAATAACAAGCTCTTCCAGTGTTTTATCATTGGACTTGCGCTCACATTAATATGGTCAAATCGACGTCATTATTCGTTACTGTGTTTAGTTTACAGTGTAGGAAGCCTCAAGCACAGCTGACATTGTTATGGCAATGGGCGTTTTTGATTTTGACGCACTGTACACGGTAGGCCAATCACAACAGACTAAACTTTCTTGCCAATCAGAGCAGAGTAGCTCGCGGAAAGGAGGGATTTAGAGAGATTCATTTGACAAGTCGTTTGATAATCATTGAAAATGTTATGATGTGCACATATATATTATAAGGAAATTAAATAGTTTTTTTTTTTTTTACCTTTGATGCATGTAAACCTGTAAGCATGTAAACAGACTCGACAACATTAGGAAACTTTAAAATAGCTTAATATAGTAGAGAGGTTAAGCGACTTTTGACTTGAAGTCATGATGCAAAGGTCCCCTTTGGTATGGAAGTACCTTAGGGCCATAGAAATAAATTTATCCTAAGACACAAGTGAGATCACATTTTGTTTGTTATATATGCACATTTTTTTTTTTAAATGGCCGCCAATCATACTTGAGAGGCCCATATCTTTGCTTCTGTTATAGCTATAATGACAAATTTGGTATCAACGTGTACATTTTTGTGGTCAATGAGTCCAATAAAGTTGGTCCCTTGTAATAATAGGGGCCCTTTAAATCACAGTGGACAGTTGATCTTACTGAATCCTGGCAGTGTGACCTTTCCCTTTTTCTTGAGGTCCTCCTCAGAAGCTGTGCTCATCTTCTTAACAAGCAGTTTCTCATAAAGCAGAGGGTGGTAAGCTCCAAAAGTGCAGGCTGCATCATAGTACTTCTCATGGTAATGGCACAGATCAGTTTTTCTCATAGAAGGAATATACTCGTACACATGGACCTCCTCACAAAGGTTCATCATCAGGGCGATACCTGTCACATACACACACAGATATACACCAAGTTACTATATATTTATATACAGGGGTTGGACAATGAAACTGAAACACTGGCCAATGTTGGAGGTTTCACATCTATATGCATGGCGGCCAATCTTCAGAGTGAAGCACGGGTGGATCAGTGATGGTTTGAGCTCCAATATCATGACAATCCTGATTGTATTTGATGGACACGACACTGCCGAGGACTACCAAACCCTTCTAGAGGATCATGAGCACCTGATGCTCAAACCGTGCATCAGCATGATCATGCACCAACACACACAGCAAGACTTGTGACAGAAGGGTTTGATGAAGATGAAAGTGATGTTGAACATCTCCCATGGTCTGCACAGTCACCAGATCTGAATATTATTGAGGTGTTTTGGAGGAGCGAGTCCACCAGCATCATATAGTGACCTGGACACTGTTCTGGAAGAGGAACCGCTCATAATCCCTCTGGTCACTGTGAAGGACTTCTATCTGTCAATTGGTGCTGTATTTGGATGCAAAATGAGGCCCTCACCATTCTAACAAATTATTGTGTTGTAAAACCAGGTGTTTCAGTTTCATTGTCCAACCCCTGTATATATAGTATAGTTACTAGACATTCTCAATCCTATGACTTTTTTTTAGTAGTCATCTATTTGTGCACGATCTGCTCATTCCCCAGTGACGGTTATATTTA
Organism: Pimephales promelas; assembly: GCF_016745375.1. The sequence goes on from NW_024121144.1 coordinate 4,681,776, forward strand.
GGGATAAACTTTCATGTTTGCTTTTTAAAAAAAAAATAAATAAATCTTGACGTCATTTCAAACAAAATAAGGCCAAAATTAAGTTTGTTTGTGGTTAATTTTTTGAGTTCGAAACAGCTTACCAAAGCAAACTTTCCAGAAATGTTTGCTTCAGATGGTAAAGACTTTTGAATGACCATTGATCCGGCGATTACACAATAGGTAGGATTAACCTTCACCGGTTCATTTGTTCTGTTCATTTTGTCGAGGTTAGATGCGAGTAAAACATGAACACACGGAATAATTGTTTTATAGTAGAAGAGGAAGTTGTAATTACAATTGTAAGTGACAATGACACTGTTTAACTGTAAATCTGCTTGCTTTAAAGAAATCCGTTGTACAAAATATTAAATAAACGTGACTTGACGAGTGCTGAATTGCACAGCTGATGCAAACACATTCACATCACTATGATCAGATGCTTTGTTAACTGCTGTTTTCTCTGCTGTCACTTTTGTTGTGTTATTTTGTTATTTAGAGGAAGGTGTGCAGCACATATTTACATATTCACCTAATCGCTGCTCCTATACACAAATCCGGCGAAACACGGAAGTAAAGCAGCGCCGCCATTACTCCGTGCCTTGCTGCTAAAGCCAAGTTCACACTACAGGATTTTAAGCCCGATTTATGCCCGATTTGCAAATCGTTGAGCTCGCCGACATGTCAGGGTGTTATCGCGTGCAAATCGGGGGGGATTAGCGGACGATGAACGCTTGCCAATCTGTTAGTATGAAAGGGCCAACAACGCAGCGAAAACGCTCGCAGACGCCTCGCAGAGCACATCGTTTCTCAGAGCACATCGTCACGCATACGGTGTGCAGCCCTAGTTTCTGTCTGATGTCCATAATATTGCCGTGTTGTGTTCTCTTCTTCACTGGGTATTGGCACACGTGCTGTTTCGCGTCATTTCTATTTCGTTTTATTGCGTGTTTTTTCGTGACAAAACGTGGTTTGTAGACAAGATAGAATCGTTGGGTGACAGAGTTGTTGTCAACTCGTTATTTATTTGATTATTTTCAGGATTTAGACCGTACCATACTGAAACAGCTCTCATTGGCTACGTTCACACTGCAGGGCTTAATGCTCAATTCTGATTTTTTGAAAAAATTCGATTTTTTTACAAGGCCGTTCACATTTCCAATTAAATGCGACCTTTTGTGATGTCCTGTGTGAACGTGAAATGACCCAGAAGTAACCCGCATGCGCAGAAGAGTAATCAACAGTCAACGACGTCACTTGTTGTTTGCGGAATAGTTTTTTTTCCATATTATTTCGAGCTTTTGTTTCATTATTATTATTATTATTGCCACAGCCCATAACACAGACAACAATTATTTTATCGACGGGCAAAGTTTGCACATAAATGCAAGATCTTTCTGATCCTCACCGACCTCGTGATAAAACCCGTTTAATTGATAGTGCGCGTCCTCGGCGCTCCTTGCTTTGTCACCGGCGGCCGCGGTGCAACACTGGTGGCTGGTGTTGCCAGATTGGGTGTTTTTTCGCTACATTTTAAGGCATGTATACATGTGTTTAGCCATGGTTTTCGCCTGGAAGGCTCTATAGAAATCAATCTGGCACCCTACTGTACGAAGTTAAACTGACAGAGAGCGCACGTTCACAGACACCAGAATGAACGTGTTCACAGTAATGTTCATCAGGCAGTAATACAGTATATGAACGCGTTCATGCACTATCGTTCATTGAACGCGTTCAGGCACAACTCTGAGGAAGAGACACGTCTGCAGCAGCCCATAACAGTGCAGAAACGCGTTGGAGTTACCGTGTATTGGCTAGCTACAGGTGCGTGCAATGACGTGCGGGTTGGATATATGTGACCTGGCCGTTCAGATTGAAGTCGCATTTCAAAAGATCGGATTCATATCGGATTTAGACCACATACCCAAGTGTCCTGGGTCGCATTTGAAAAGATCGGATCTGTGTCGTTCAGACTGTCATGAAAAAATCAGATACAGGTCGCATAGGGGCAAAAAAATCGGAATTAGGTCGTTTCAGCCTGCAGTGTGAACGTAGCCATTGAGTCACAAATGATTTGCTCTTATCATCCGATCGTGGTTGTATCTCTATGTAGGGCGTTGTCAACTCGTGTAGTGAGTTACCTCCTGTTGTGGATCAATCACGTTGTTTGTGTGGTGTGAACAGCTAAACAACTTGAACTCCTGATTTCACTGAGAGCAAGTCATGTAGTATGAACCGCACAGTTCAGCCCAACGTTTTAAAATCATGTAGTGTGAACAAGGCTTAAGGAATTAACGTGTTGGTACAGTAGGCGGCTGTAGCAGATGTTAGCTGCAAGAAATGGAGTGCTGTGCGGTGCTACACAGTTTGGAGCAAAATCTCTCTAGATTCTGGAAGATTTAATTTGCGGCATAACTAGTCGATAATGAGTGGCTCAACAGGTAGATAAAGATAAACTAATTTTCCAGGCATTTGAGCGACCAGGTTGACACTTCAGCATGAGAAATCGGGGGTGTGGCGTGTGAGACCAATCAAATGCGGGTGTCTCACAGCCAATGCATAAGAGTTGGCAGCTCTGTGACTTACATTTAAGTTTGTTCCTCAATCGTTTGTGTCCTGTAACTTTAAACATACATCATATATACCCAGTGTTGGGTGTAACTAATTACTTAGTAATTAGTTACTGTAATTTAATTACTTTTCCCTTGAAAATGTAAAGTAAGGGATTACTCTTCATTTATCTGTAATTTAATTACAGTTACTTCTGATGTAATTGAGGTAAATACTGTGTATAGATCAATCCGATCTCACAGCGATTCATATTCATTTCATGAGGTGTCTAAATTGTACAACCGCACTCGTACAAATTCGTATGAGTTATTGTAAAATATGTATGAAAATGTGTGAGATCAGACATAAAACAATAGTGGGTTTAACATCAAAATCTATTGTCTGATGTTAAAGTATGTTTTTATTATTTATATTTTTTTATAATTTGTGTTGGTTTGATTTGTTAAATTGTTCTTGTGGTATTTCGTGTTGCATTACCATGAAAAGAGAGAATAGAAAATAAATGAAATGAAATGAAATGAAATAATGTAACCTTATCCACCTTGGTCAGTTTAAGGATAATTCATGCAATTTTATAGTATTTTTTTTTTTTGAAAGCCTTTAAACAGATTCATGTCTATCCTTGTATTATTCAGCTGGTTGAGATTGATTTGGGATTTTGAAAGAAATTAAAAGTAATTAAATACTTTTTAGAGAGAGTAATTAGTACAGTTATCTAGTTACACTGTTGAAGAGGTAATTAGTAACTAGTAATTAATTACTTTTTTAGAGTAACTTACCCAACACTGTATATACCTTATTCCTACGCCCCATGACGCTTTGCATGAATTATGGGTGTAACTTCCGTTAAGCTGTCAATAATCAGTGAAAGGCTCACTTCATGAACGCAATAACTTGCTGTTTTTGTTTTTTTTTAAACTAGGTAGAATGAGATTACATTATTCTACTCACCCTTTATCCATCGAATATTAAAGGGACACTTAAAAGTGTAAAAGCATCAACAAGGTACTTTTAACAGACCATGAACCAAGTGTGATGTTATGACGTTATGATGTCAGAAAATAAAACAAAGGAAAATTGACAGCTCATTCAGTCAAACTGATGGATAAGCTTTATTTGTAGGCCAACCTTATGATTTGAAAAGATTAGTTTCTGTCTTTTTGAATGGAAGTTCCCCAAAGCGGAAAAGTGCCAGCCATAATTTAAAACGCAGTAAACTCGTCAGGAATAAGGTTGAAATGATTTCTAAATACTTCATTAGAAACTTGAAAGCTCAAGAGTCAAGACCCAAGTCATTGTAAGAGAAAATAACCTAACAGAAGAAAGAAATTCACACATGAAATGACATGATGGTGAGTAAATGAAAGAATCTCCTCAAAGATCTTGTGGTTAAAACTATGTTAGTACACAGTACACATTTTCAGCTGCATGTGGTCTAATATTGGCCAACTCTTTGAACTGTTTTACATCAAGACTCTGTCATCTACCTGCAGGTACATACACAACTTGACGGCACCCTGCCAAGATCAGACACGGAGTTGTCTCACTACATACACAAACACATGTAGAGGAAACGCATAAAATACTTGGGAGTGTAGCCACACGCAATATGAAAGCCAATCAGGGGCCTGGATGCATGGGTCGAGACCACTCAGCCAGCCAATAAGACGTTGGGTCTCATGAGATGAACAACAGGGCATCCACCCCTTGGGATAGCCAATCACCTTAGACCATTTGTTTGTTCAGTGTACACATCTATAGGTTGTTAAGGAAACAGAGTGATCCAAGTGTATAGACCAATTTTCAGTTGGTACACATGGTGACTTTTTTGTGGGCGGAGCTTAGGTGGTGGCAGAATGATCCCTCTGGTCGCTTCCCTAACTTTAGTTTGCAAGTTTGGTTAGCTTGTTTTATACAATGACTCGAGAAAATCCAATTTTATCTTAATGTGCAAGGCCACTCACTATCCAGGACCACGATTGTTATTTGCAAAAGTTAATTTTAACAATCGGAACCAGATCAGTAACCAGATCAGGCTGACCCGTACTGTACGTGTCAATGGATGGACGATCTGACAGGATTAACGTTAACGCTACCTCTGGTTGAGTGTCCCGACTTCTACACCTAACGTTACCTGATAGAGAAACAGAGAGGAAAAAGAATCTTTAGATGCCTATAACTATGTGCTGAATGGTCATGTACTAGACTTCTGCTTAGCCAGCACCAAGAAGACAACAATGTAAAGAGTGACATTACGGTGCAATTTTAATGATGTGAATATTTTCTAAAAATAAAAATTCCAGATACAGCTTACTCATTTTTCATCGATTCTTGCACCCAACGACACAGCAAGATGACATTTAAGCTCCTTATCTGTGCTGGTTTGTATTGGCCGCAGGGGCGTTGCTAGGCCCATTTTAGTGGGGGATCAGCCCCCCTAAACTTCTGCCAAGCCCCACTAAAAATTTGTGATTAATGTACACTACAGAAATTTGTGTTCTCTTCAGTCTTGTTATAATCAGATTCAGCGCGTTCTTCATCTTCAATCCGCAGTGGTGCCGAGCAGAGAGCACGTCAGAAATAGAGGACAGTGTGTGTTCATTTGAGCCTCATTGGTCTGTCACTTCTCGTCAATGTCAGAAGATGACAAATAAAATAAAATTAGGTGGGCTTTATGTTCACAGACGCTGCTGAGCGCAAATTTTAACAGTGCGACTCGACGCGTACGGTCAAGAGATAAGATGTAAGTAGCTAAACTTAACATTTCATATTTGACATTTTTTTAGGTCATAAATGTTAAGCGAATGACAAAAAATAATCAGTCAAACTAATACAGTTTCTCATAAAGTTTGTCTAATTTCGCCATTTTGAACTGAAAATAGGCCTATGTAACATGACTCATGTAATGTAATAATTAGTTTACTGTCATTGTGAGGGGACAAGAAACACAAAGCCATTTTCATCATTTTAGGCACAAGAGTAATTATTAATGTATGTTAAGAATATAATACAAATTGTAGCCTTTAGTACATTAAAAAAGCTCAGCCAGGGAAGAAAAATCTACTGCCCACTGACATGGTTTTAAAGCTATTTCTTATCCTTTTTTGGTCTTCAAACCTCTTGAAATGCACATCCGAGAAATCAAAAATTTGAAGCCCCTACCAACCTCAAATTTAGGACCTCTTTGATTATAAAGCCCTGTCTACGGCCCTGTATTAGGCATAATATCAATAATAAATGTGTAGCCTACTGTGAATGCATTTAATAAACTAAATTACCTAGCTTTATACATTTACATCTACATTTATTCACTTAGCTGACACTTTTATCCAAAGCGACTTACAATTGCTATATATGTCAAAGATTGCACGCCTCTGGAGCAACGATGGGTTAAGTGTCTTGCTCAGGGACACATTGGTGTCTCACAGTGGATTTAAACCCGGGTCTCTCACACCAAAGGCATGTGTCTTATCCACTGCGCCATCACCACCCCCATAGATTTCAGTAAATAAACGCATCTGAAAAAAATATTCATAGGCAAAATCAACATATCAGTTGACCCTATGTTTACTTTCTTCATTGACAGACAAAAATGAAAAGCCTATATCAGTCAAAGCTCAGCTTTAAGGGCAAGATGTAAACAAAGAGAAAAAGAGGGTGATACTGATGAGGGAAGAAAAATAATCAGCTGCCCACTGACATGGTTTTAAAGCTGTTATCTATTTATTTTGGCCTTCGAAATACATATGTAGATCAGAGAATTCAATTTTTTCTCGGGGAAACCCTGGAACTATGTAGACTGGATTGAATTTAAATAGCATCCCTAGGCATACTACAGAAGCTGTGAAGAGACACACACATAGGTTTGAATGTAAACTTGCTACACCTATACCCAACATCCGATATCTCATCAGAAATAAGTGCTTCAAAATATTCCAGTCAATTATTTGGTCAATGACTCTATTTGTTTCTTCTATATTAATTCAATATTGAATTAAAATAATAATAATAACAATATATATATATATATATATATATATATATATATATATATATAATGGGCATGTTTTTCTCAGTTCTGAATTTTAATTTGGAAATTCTTTTTTGAAAAAATCATAAAAAGGAAATTATATCAGAGAAAAGTCAAGGTCAATAATGAGTTAATATATCAGATAATTTAGATTTTTTTTTACATGAGTTTAGTTCAGGTTGTAAAATGTCATGTGGTATGACCCTTTAAAAATGTAAAAATATTCATGAATTAATAATCCATTATATATTATAAAACCTCTGAAAAGAAAGATTAAGATGTGTACACTTACATGTATTACTTGTAAGATACAAAGATTTTAGAGAATGTTTTTTAATTACATAAAAAAATGGCACATGTGTTTTAAACTAGATGTTTTAAATGTCTGTCTGTTCCTTTATTGTAAACATTTACTATTAAGATATTCCCACTACAATTGGCCAAAAAAGAATGAAAAAAAAATTACTGAGAAGGTGAAATTCAAAGGATGCTGGGCAACCTTTCACACAAATATAAGACATCTTTAATGGCTCTGCATCTTTTTTGTCTCTGAAATGAGTGAATGAGTGGTAATTTACTGTGTTTTGTGCAGTTTTACAGGTGTTTCCTTATACTGTTTCATTGCAAACACAGCTCTCTAGAGAATGGACAGTCCTCTTTGCCTTCAAGAACTACTGTCATCCAGCTCAACCGAAGGGCTTATAGCAACCCAGTGGCTGGCAACGAACCACCTTCCATTGGTCTCCAAAATGATTGCAGCACCCCTGTCTCGGGCTGAACCAACACACACACACACACACACACACACAAATCATACATCTACGTTACAACTCCACCCTACCTTAGTCAAAACACAACATACATATTTGAATAAGTTATGACAAAATTGTCTGTGTAGTGTTGTTGAGTGCCTACCAATCAAAAGCGGAAAATCAGAACTGTAGCAAAGTGATCTCTATATCCGTCAAACTGTTGTCTGACTTGACACACCAACCAGTGTTTCTATGTGATTTGTCAATATAAATGTTACAAAGAGCGAGACAAGTGCAAACAGCTACTGGTGACTTGTTAAATTGGATGTGTAGATCATGTGCTGGTGCATTACTTATAAATGTGCTTAGCCCCATGTTGTTGTCATGTTCCCAAAGCATTTAAGGCCAGATCCGAATAAGATGTTGAATAAAGCTGTGAATTTCATGGAAACACCCTCAAAACTGGTAAAATCCTCCACCAATGGCTTCTGTGTATTCTATTTGTACCCTGATCCTAATGCTGGAGATCAAGGATGGTAACAAGTGGATCATTAGTCACATCATTGCGTCAAAGTAGTCCAGTGACCCAAAACAGTATATCCAAACTTGGTCACTAGTGGTGATAGTTCAAAATACCCCACAGATATTTATATATAGCATGTCAAAGTTGTCACTTTTTGAGGGTGAGCAAAAACGCATCGTTTTTGTGTCTGTCCCTTTAAAAGCAAATAAGCTGCTGCTCCCGGCGCAGAGGGTGGAGCTACAACAACTTGTGTCCTTAGCAGCTTTGATTACCTCTTTTTGATTACAGACATGCACTGAAAATTTCAAAAACGTTTTGCCTTTTATGTTCAAACCAGAGTGAGAAAGATGAGAGACTCAAGAAGTGACAACATGTAGACAACATTTCTGATTGGTTAGTTGATGAATTAATGTAGCTTATGAGTAGTTATCTTCTAGTCATTGATTAGCATATTCTGTCTTGATAATCTATACATCATGTTCCGGGGGCAGGGCTTAGGTAAATTTTAGGGTTCGTGATGTCACTAACCTGGGAGGAATGTTGTGTAGTCTCAACCAGCCGTTTGTTGTAGTCTTTAAAAAGCTATTTCTTTAAAAGAAAATCTCCCTTTGCTTTGAACTTTGAGCGTCATAACTTTGCAGATGTCATTTATGCGCAAACAGCAATATTACACAATACCTAAAGTTAGGGAAGTGAAATCATAATCAACCACCCCTTTAATGCGTGTAGGTACCTTAAGCTGGCTTATTTTAATACTGTTATAATTAATTGCATTTTTAAAATAATTTTATTTTTAAATATTAATATACTAATATTTGATATTTGTTTATATTACATTTTTTTTAACATCCCAAGCATACATACAGGCCTATAGAATGGTTTGTAAAGAGTTGTAAGAGTTCCACCTGTAGTGGGCACTTATGCAATGCAAGCAATGACGTACATCCGAGTGAACGAGACGGAGGGAAGTTAGCGAAGGAAGGGCGTAAAAAATTCGACTTAAACGCAGCCCTAGTAAGGCTGCATATCTGGGCTTCCACGTAATAAAGACCTCTGGAAGGCAGCTTACGTTTGGCATCCTTTATTCCGATTTTTTAAAGGATGCATTAAGTATATTTTACCATCAGCCAGAATCCTTTATGCAAAAAAAAAAAATAAATAAATAAATAAAATGAGTTGGCACTGAACTTGTGAAATTTCACTATGTAACGTAAGAGAAAAAAAGGAAAAGATTTTTGAGATAAAAGCATCGTTTACTTTTGTTTTGTTGTAAAAGAATCACATAATGCTAAATTTTGTTCCCCGATGAAGAAAGAATGTCATGGTTTTGGAATGACATGAGGGGGGAGTAAATGAGGACAATATTCCTTTACGTCAAAACTGTAATGGTATGTTAAAGGTACAATCCAATACTGTACATTCAATACAATGAACGAGGAGAAAACAAAGATGAACATTTCAACATTTTTCAGCGTCGTTGCTCTCTTAGTACTGGCAATATTGGATGGTGCCTTTGATAGCACCAATGATGTTTGATGGGTGTAGGAATGATCATTGATGATTATCTGTTTGAGAGCCATCAACTTGTATGAACAGCACAGATTCACACAGATCTTATTATATGTCAGTCATACAAGTACATAAACAAACTACCAACAATTATACTAACTGTCATAACATTTGTTCATTTGCTTGTGTGCCTCTCTTAGATCTTGAGTTTTCAGCCAAACCTCCATTCATTCATTAAGATTTAGCAATGAACTTTCAAAGCTAAAGGAGACATCAATAAAGTGTGTGTATGTGTGTTTCCATGAACATTCATTGCCACAGGCACTGTTTCTGCCAGTACAGCCTCCGGCAAGGTAAGTATCCTTCAGACATTTTATGGAGAGTTTATTTCCCCACTTGAGATGTCTTCCTGATTGAAATCACTCAAACTGGCGTCTATCAAAGTGATATTACCTTGTAACACATTTCAGCATTAGCACACACACACACACACACACCCTGGACTCTTCAGACATAAATTAATTCATGAGGAACAGTGAATACAAACAGATGTGATCATCATTTGTAAGTCAACAGAAGACGCTGTAGAAGTAGGCAGGGAAACATTTGATCTTGCTTAAATTCGGGTCGAATGTGTGCGTGAACTGCACAGCATGGCAAATCACTCAAAAATTACTGTCACAACAATTTTCTTGAGTGCAGCGATCAAATGTGTAAATGGTGAAAAGACTCACCTATAAATCCTGAAGAAGGAGGGTTGGGTTGAATGTTTTCCAGTGTGTTGCTTTGCACAATATCCCAAAGTTTCCAGATAAATGAAGGATGCAGGATATAAAAGGGCTGCTCAGGGAAGGTCTTCCTGTGAGTTATGTATGGATTAAAAAGGTCATATTCTGGATTCTGGTACCACTGTGAACATTGAGAAAACAGTAGAAAATTGTGTTAAGAATAAAGTACTGACACTTAGTTGGTTGACATGATGCTCATTTGTCTGGATATACTGATTTATTTAAAAATGCAATCCATAAAAAGAATGGCTTGAATAGACCTACAGTATTCTATCATGAATGTTTTTCATTTCAGAATAAAAAATCATTTTGATAGTTTTGGAAGACAAAGTAAAAAAGTGGTAAAGCTGTGCTGATATTATAATGAAGAAAAAAAGCCTTATCAAGAAAGCCTTATCAAGTAATTTAGTAAAAGATTTTGTTATTACTAAGATTAAAGGGTCACTTCACCCATTTGCATTAAAGGGTTAGTTCACCCAAAAATGAAAATTAAGTCATTAATTACTCACCCCCATGCTGTACCAACCCCGTAAGACCTTCGTTCGTCTTCGGAACACAAATGAAGATATTTTTGATTAAATTTGAGAGCTGTATAACTACCACATTGGCTCCTAAAGGACTGCCTCTTGACGGCCCAGAAAGTCAATGAAGAAAATGTTTAAATATCCCAAGTGACTACCGTGGCTAAACTATATGTTTATCAAGCGACGCGAATACTTTTTGTGCGAAAAAACAAACAAAAATAACGAGTTTATTCGACTATTTCTTTTCTTCCTTGTAGGCCAGAACGAGACTTCCTTAGATTTCCACGACGCATGCGCGAGATTTGCGATCTGCTCACACCAGCTTACACCACTTCAGATCGCAATTCTCGCGCATGCGTCGTGGAAATCTAAGGAAGTCTCGTTCTGACCTACAAGGAAGAAAAGAAATAGTCGAATAAACTCGTTATTTTTGTTTGTTTTTTCGCACAAAAAGTATTCGCGTCGCTTGATAAACATATAGTTGAGCCACGGTAGTCACTTGGGATATTTAAACATTTTCTTCATTGACTTTCTGGGCCGTCAAGAGGCAGCCCTTTAGGAGCCAATGTGGTAGTTATACAGCTCTCAAATTTAATCAAAAATATCTTCATTTGTTTTCCGAAGACGAACGAAGGTCTTACGGGGTTGGTACAGCATGGGGGTGAGTAATTAATGACTTAATTTTCATTTTTGGGTGAACTAACCCTTTAAGCTTTGTATCTTTAGAAACCCAGTCATATTTTTGAATGGTACTGGTTTATTCCCTTATTTTCCCCTGAGATGGGAGAAATAAGGATTTAAGCGTTTTATTTCCTGCTTATTGTGACGTAAAAATCATAATTTTGCGTCACGATAAGCAGGAAGTCGTATTTCATTGAAATGACAACAGACTACAAAAAATAGCTCATTATTATTCAAGGGTGTGGGACCCACTCACCCTACAGGCCTATTACAGATCAGTGGGTGGGACTTCACTTGCAGAAACTGAAATCAATATCCGCCATCTTGTTTGGAAGCTAAGCTAACAAGTGCTGTGGAGATAGTAAGTTATGACAATGACGGAAGAGACTAAACATGATATTGAAGAAAAGGGTTTTGAATGTCTGCTCCTCGAATCCGATGTTCGTGGCTATCTTTACGAGCCGCAGTATAGTGAAGAGCAGCTGAGGCTGATGGAGGAGCAGGAGGCGGCTGCCTGTCGGTCGAGACGCCCGGACTGGGTCGAGCTGAGCGGTCCGCTGTTTCCTGTGCTCTCGTTGCGTGCTACGGCCTATGGACACAGAGTCCGTCTGCTGCAGAGAATTTCAACGATAGCAATTTCTCCTGGAGGAAATCTCTGAATCAGACGAGCACACGGACGTTTGTGTTGTGATAGTTTCGCCCGACAGAACATCCAGGTATCATGCAGTAATTCACCATTCAGAAAGAAATACAAACGAGGAGTAATTCACTATTAATTTGCCAATGTAACGTGAACGGGGTTTGTTATTGTGGTGGGAAGGAGGAGGCATGAACCGGCAAACATTTAAACATTTTAATAGTAAAATGAACAAATACAAAATGAAAGTATAAGCCAGCGTTACACACAACAGAAACAAAACAACATAAAATCAGGCCTGTTTCTCTCTCGATCTGCCGTCTTCGCTCCCCATTTTATGCTTTCGCTTCTCCGTTAGAGACGCGAGACCGGCGCACGCCTCACAGGTGTCTTTCATTATCACTCACGCCACCGGCCTCGCGCAGCGCGCCGTCCTCTTACATCCCTCGCCCTCGATCGTCCTGCTCGCCACAGCCAACTAACTAGACGTTTTGTGTGAAATGAATTTCAAACTCTGTTGACAGCTAATGTAAGCGTTTTAGACGGAAGAATTAATTCTCTGTTTGCGCTGTTCTGGATTAGTGGGTGTAGCTTGCGGAGCTGTGCAATGCGGGGCATTGTGGGACCTGTAGTCTATTAATACAAATGCGTCCCTTGGTTATTTTCTGTCTTTTCTTGGTCAAGAGGGCTCCAAATTAAAAAAATATATATTTTACATTTCGACTACATATATGATCCACTTTCGTTAAAGATTAATGTTGCAATGGGTGGAATGCTCCTTTAAAAAGCATTGAATTAGTGCCGGAAAAATGTCTCGATTACTATTGTAACCCTCGTTCCAGGGGGGAAATGAAGGAGGGAACAGGAGACGTAACGTTGACGTGACAACGTAATCGGGATCGCCTTGAGAGACCAATCTATACTTTGAGATACTGTGAGAGTATTAAAACGAGCCAATACTTAATGGCATGCAATAATTGCATCAGCTGCTCTGCCTGCAGCGTGAGCATATAACGAGCAGCAGGTGCGTCGCATATTGTTTTACGCTAAGGAGCCCAGACATGTTCAGCCATACAGCGACGTGGCTACGGGGCGTTACCTCTCCTGTTTCCTCATTCAGTTAATGAGGGTTACACACGTTCCTTTCAGTCGCTCACGTTCGACGTTACGTCGATGTGACAACGTAATTGAGATCCCATGAAACATGCCACGTTTGCTGCCACATCCAGCGACTCTCAAACCCCCAAATAACTGGGGCGGAAGGCCTGCGTAAAGGGTGTTCAAACTGCCTTCATAACCCACACAGTGGAACTCTGGGATAACACTGGGAAAGCGTGTCTTTCCCAGGGGAGAGGGACGCTGCGGAAACCACATCCTGCCCGAAGGGAGGTAACATGGAGATACACATATGAACTGGCCGCTGCCGTGATAGCTTGTTGGCTGCGTGGTTGAGCAGGCATGGAATAAAAAGGGCACGAAGCGACCTCAGATGCTTCTAACTCCAGAGGAGGAGATAGCGGGCGAGTTGTGATGTGCGACGGGAACGTAGACCACCCTGGCGGTTGATGTACGCAACAATCACAATGCTATCCAAGCGGACCAGTACATGCTTGCCTAGTAGCAGCATTTTAAAGCGGCCCAGCGCAAGATGTACTGCTAACAACTCGAGGTAGTTGATGTGCCAATGCAGATGAGGCCCCGTCCACAGACCTGAAGCTACTTCTCGAAAAGCAGGGATGTGTTTGCCCATTGTTGGCCCAACCGCCACCTTTATGCATTTCCCCCCATCTCAGTGATACTCCAGGTTATCGAGGGGGTCAGGTTGAGCGGATGCCCAGTCCTTGTGGTGGCCCCCCTCTGGAAATCCAGACCTTGGTTTCCGGAGCTGGTTCAGATGGTGGGCAAAGTCCCCTGGCCGAGCCCATTCGACTACCTACTCAAGCAGGTGGAGGGGGCGATATTTCTTTCACAACCCGATTTATGGGCTCTCCACATGTGGCCCCTCAATGGGTACCCGGGACCTTCCTGAGAAGGTCCTGAGCATGATCAATGAAGCCAGGGCCCCCTCTACCAGGCACCTGTGAGCTTCAGTGAGGTCAGTGTTTTCTAGCTGGTGTCTGGACAAACGTTTTGAACCTGTGTCATGTGAGGTACCAGTGGTTCTCTCCTTCCTACAAGAGCTATTGAACGCGGACAGGACTCCGTCCAAGCTCAAAGTGTATGTGGCAGCCATCGCAGCGTTTCATGCTCCGGTGGCAGGCTGGTCACTGGGAAAAAATTACTTGGTGGTACAGTTTCTGAAATGAGCCAGGAGAGAAAATAAACCTGAAATAACCCCTCCAGACCTCCATCTGTTCCTTCTTGGGACCTCTCCACTGTCCTTGGGGCCCTGAAGGGCCCACCGTTTGAACCGCTTCAGTCGGTTGATCTCAAAATACTCTCACTAAAGACTGCTCTCCTGTTGGCACTGGCATCAGTCAAGTGAGTTAGAATTTGGAGGCGCTCTCAGTGAGCCCCTCTTGTTTGGAGTTTGGTGTTGGCGACTCAAAGGTCATTCTCAAACCCAGACACGGCTATGTGCCTAAAGTGGCACATAGCCGTTGGCCCTTCCCTCTTCCTCAGAGGATGGGGAGGCTAATCTACTCTGTCCTGTCACAGCACTGAAAATGTATCTGGAGCGGTCTGCGTCTTTTAGAGAAACAGAACAGCACTTCGTCTGCTTTGGTGGCCGGTCCAAGGGGTCACCCGTCACAAAGCAGAGGATATCCAGATGGATCGTTGATGTAATTTTTCTGGCATACACCTAAGAGGGTCAGGTTTGCCCTATTGGTACTAGAGCCCATTCGGTACTAGAGGCATTGCCTCTTCTTGGGCTTCTAGGGTTTCCATTCACGATATCTGTGCGGCGGTCGGTTGGTCCTCGCCTTCTTCATTTGTGAAATTCTATAATATGGAGGTTCCTTGCCTGCAGGCAAGGGTCCTTTTCAGTGGGAATTCAGACCCGACAGGTGTCCGGTCTTACCCACATTATGTCAATGTCATAAGCACACATTCATTCATTCAATATAAAACCCACCTCTGGTCGGTTATCATTCGCTTTATTTTTAAGACCCGACTGTGTCTGGTCTTATGTTAGGGGGTTGAAAAAATTAATGTTTGAACATTACATCATAGAAAGGTATATTATGAGGCCCGATTGTGTCTGGTCTTATTTTTATACACTGGTCTTGTGCTGGCTCTGTAAGTTCTAGAGATGCAGTTCAACCAGCTACCTATGACGTTCCGTCTCGCCATTGGACTGATTTCATACGTGCTTCATGACGCACTCACGCAGGGGCGTTCCCATAGCGGTTACACGCAGCTTGAAGTTCCCTGATTGGGAACAGAAACAGTATTGCTGTTTTTACTGTATTTTTGATCAAATAAATGCAGCCTTTGTGAATTAGGAGACTACTTTAAAAACATTAAAAGCTATATGTTACAGACTGTAAAAGATTTTACTATCATAGTCCCAGTCTAGGGCTCTTTATTTTTTCATGGTCATCTTTGTATTCCTCTCAAATTGGCTATACTCTAGCAGAAATGTCACCAATTCTTGTTACAGTACCTCCACCAATTTTTGATTTCATTCTTGGTCAGTGAAGTAAAGCCCTGGATCGAATCATTATAAATGATTCCTCTGCCAGCCAGTGTGCTGATAATGTCACTTAAATACCTACAAGGTCACCCAGCTCCTGCCTCACCAAATATATATTTCAAGCAAGATAACTACTCAAGCTAAGTTCAACAGGGCCGAAGAGCATAACACTCCTGACTGATCCTCTGATATGATTTTCATACCTTATGCAGGTCAATTTTATAAGAAGCCGGATCCCAGGCTACCAAGGTGCTGTTCTTATAAATCAAACTGCTGTTGAATCTGTGTTTGGGGTTTGCTAGAATCTGATAAAAAAGAAATATAAAAGAACATCTCCATTTAATACCTGCACACAGGGAGACAGGGAATGAGTCAGACGGTGACGGTTTGTGTATCTGAGCATTATTGCAAATGAGCCAAACCTGAGAGTTCATAATTCGAATGGTTGTCTTGCTGCCCACATCTTTTTCGTAGCCCTTGGAGGGTGCAGCATTAAAACGC
This sequence comes from Pimephales promelas, assembly GCF_016745375.1. Next base: position 4,697,947 of record NW_024121144.1, read on the forward strand.
AGAACTGCATCATGAGAATCTAGAATGGCAAAAACAGCAGTCAATCAAAAGTGGCAATATGGGGTAGCCTGGTTCAACCAGACTCTCGTACATTTCATTTGTACATAGAGTCTGGCCTCTCTCCATTAAGAAACGTTTACTTCCTTAGGCGGGTTCACTGTTAAAGTTCAAAACTATTGGATCTGCCCAGAGTCACTCACGATCTGCCATAGCCAATCGCTAAAATGTGGTCGTGACATGTGTCATGCGCCGAAACGGCTGGAAACAACTAGTCCTCTAGTCCTCCAACTAGTGATGTATTCATTTAACAGCCGTTTATTCATCTTATCATTACAAATACGCCGCTGTGGTTGTTTTCTAATCTGCCGCAAATGCTGTACAGTGAATGATCTGTCTCTATCTGCAGATATCTGTAATAAACAACGTTTTTTCATATTATGTCTTATTGTTTCTTAATTACCTTAATTATGGTCTTCAAAGTATGTGTTTGTACATTTTTATATGGCATTAAGTTTTAGTTTTTGTTTTTTTTTAAAAAACAAATTAACCATTGACATCTAAATCTGAAAATCAAATGATGGTCTTCAAAGTATGGGTTTTCACATTTTTATTTATGACAATTATTAAAAAAAAATCACAACCAATTTGTATGATTTACAACATGTAAAACTGACATTTACAACATGTAAAACTCCTGAGCGGCTCTTCAACAATAGTTTAGCTTTAGCAGCCAGGACTCGGGGCTTCCGAACACCAGGCTAAAGTCCAAAATGTCACGATCATCGTGCACACCGAGCTGCCCAGCACAAACTTCCAACCTTTCTGTCTCCTTCACGTGGTCCTCCGTTGTGCAACAAGAGGTGAGACGACAACAATCCGGCTTTAGATTCTGTATATTCAGCAGTTTCTTTTCCAACAACGGACCGAATAGATTCTCTCACGTCTTTCTCCGCTGCCATTACTGAACTTAAACTGATGCGCTACATCAACGTCATTGTTCTCAGCCACTCCCTCTATTCGCTGATTGGTCCTACAAAAAAATTGATTTCTGGAAACCTAAGGATATACCAAGGGGGTAATCCATCGACCGGAAGTTGAAGCCTCGCGGGAGCTGCCATCTTGTAGCAGAAATTCACTTGCGTTAGCATTCACATTGACTCCCATTCATTTTGGCGGAACTTTGACAGCGAATAACTTTACATCTGAGGCGTTTAAAGACCCCATTTTTCATTTATTTATTTCTAAAGAAACACGACAATGTATAAAATTCTCCATTACCTTGTAGCTTATGTTATGGCCCCGTATAAGCGGTTTTAGTGAAAGTAGGCTAACGATTGCATCATACCCACGCGACTCTCTGTCACACAGTAGAGAGATTACCATATGGACAGGAGAAGAAGTTTGCGCGCAATCGGGGAAATGTGGAGGTAAAATGACAAAATAATTAATCAGAATAGCTAGCAAAATTGTCTCCTTCTCCTAGCTCATGGACAGCTCCTATTAACACTCTCCACCTCTGCAAGTTTCAGAAGGGAATGATTCAGATTTCTCCTGCCACAGCCACTAGAAGACAGACGGTTTGCTCTCGTCACATCTACGTCGTCAAGCTCTGTTTGAGTCTCGTCTCAATGGAGTTCCAATGAGATCGCTCTGTCCACTTCTTGTACTGTCTATGGGATATACAGCAGTCCCAGACGTAGTACTGAAGGAAAATGAAATTGAGCAGAAGTGCATTGTCACAGTAAAACCAAACACAAAGTACATTGTCACAGTAAAACCAAAGTCATTATTCAGCTTTTTTAACTGCTGTAAATTGAAACAGTATAATTATAAAACATATATATATATATGTGTGTGTGTGTGTGTGTGTGTGTGCATATTTCTTATTTAAAAGTACAGTGAGCAATTTCTGAGAAACGCCGTTGAAAGTGGATCTGACCGCGCACCACAACACACTTTTAGCCAATCAGCAGTAGGGGGTGTGTCCACTCATGATGAAGAGTAGAGAGAGTGAGCAAGAGAAAGAGGAAGATTTGAAGAAAGACTGTTGAAAGAGAGATGGCTGGCATAAATTACAAAAGAGAAATGGTTAGAGGGAAAGAAGAGTTATAATCAGGCAGAAGCTTTCCATGTTAATAATAGAAAGCTTTCCAGCACTGGAGAGACGTAAGTGAGAAAGCCTGAAAATGGAAGCTGATGCATTGTTTTTCCTATGTGAATAACATTGGTTTTGCTATGTTTCGCAGAACCAAGATTTTCTGTAGTTATGTTAGGAACAGAACAGTTTTGAGTGTCACTGTTTGTCAGGAACTGGTGATGCTGGCGACAAATCAACCAACCCTTTCTTGTAAATACTTTTTGTTCCTTCTTCGTTCTTCGTTCCTTAAGTCATCTTTGCTTTATTTTTCTTGAAGCATTACTTTGCTTTGCTGAAGATCCGCTTTATGAAGAGACATCCATTCTTACATTGTCCATGTATTTTGATGACAAAGCAATGAAGAGAGGGGTGTGATTGTATTGATTCCAAATATCTTTCTCAGAAATCACTAACTTCACCTTTATAAATGACATACATTGAAACATCTGACAACTTACCCCCAAATAATTTACCTTGCCCTGAACAGACATGAAACATACCTGTGTCCTAAAAAATAAAACTTTTAACCTTTCAGCCAAAATACCTGCCCAAATTTGACTCTTGCCTGAATATATTGCATAATGATATCAATAATTTTCACTAACATTCACAAACAACTCTTAATTCTACTTTAGATGTGTAGTATTTGAAACCAACATAAAACAATGTGTTAAAGGACATTTGACACATAACCACATGCAGTTATTGAGATACAACACATATGTGACAAACCAGTTGTGTGGTTTGAAAATCTCCCTCCAGTGTTGTAAGGCAAATTCTACCATTAAACTCCTAATGGACAGGAGCCTGATGTACAGGTATATTGGATTGTTTTTCTTCTTCCATATCCCTAGTAAACTGAGTAAGTCTGTATTCACTGACTCCAATAAATCAAAACTAAATATGACAAGACAAATCAAAATATGTCTGCTGCTGTGCATTATCATCTTCTTCCTTCAATATATTTTATGTGCAAGACATTCAATCGCCACTAGATGGCAGCAAAATACAATTAACTTGGCAACAGAAACTGTTTAATCTAGACTCACATCACAAGCTTTCACTTTATTGTAATGTAAAACAAATTTTGTGATCAAATAATCAATTCAGAGCTAACGTTTGTGGTGACTTGAAATGTAAAATATTTTGCTGTAATGCTGTAAGTTTCTAGACATAAGTTATCCAGTGTCTGAACTTATTTAATAGAACATCCAATAAGACACTGACAAAAACATGTAAAGACTGCGTGACAGCATTGCTCTCGTTCTTTCTCACAATGAAGCAGGGCAATGCTGTTTAAGGCATAGACATAATAGAGAAAAGACGCCCTATCGACTGCTACTGCCTACTGGCGTGGACGAGCCATGGGGCTGCCATTTTAGACCAGTCACCTGCTTCGCTCAGTGTAATCTGTTTGGCAGGTGAAATGAGATGTCAGCGCATTTAATATCTCACTGAATATCGAACAGATTTTCACGCAGGATTTTTTTTTTTTTCTGCAAAGGTCATACATGTAGCTATGATACATGACACATGGTACAAATACACAAAATACAACCAATAGTACGGTAACGTTAAATCTTACTTGTGTAAAGTAAGCCCTATTTGCAAAGGTCCGCCAATTTGACGAGGGACATGCTGCACAGTGCTCTGGCATCTTAACTGCTGCTATGCAACGCAATTAGAAGTATGACCAGTTAAAGATAGCGGCTGCATTTCTTGCGCCCAGCGGCCAATAGTGCATCTAGCTCTATATAATGTCTATGGTTAGGGCTTCTAGAGAACAGGGAGCACTGCTCTCATGCTTATCTGCTTTTGGCTGTCAGCTGCAGTATTATGTTCCAACACATTCAAAAATTAGGCCTTGTGCATCAATCCCTGATAGAAATAGACTCCGGGGTGGATCCGCCCTCAAGTCGCCAGGTCCGCTGTTCACTCAGACTTAATTCAGTCGTGCGCGCAGAATATGCCCCACCTCTGGACAGCGCAGTCAAATCGCAGACTCGCTGACCGAATGCGCCTATTTTCAACCGTCGCCATCATTGAATCATTCTCCGCACAGTGGAAAAGCTGCAGACGGCAGTTCAGCAAGGACGAAACACGATAAGAATAGATAAAATATACTTTATTTGTACAGTTACTTAGCCTGTAACATTACCATTCATACCGTTCAACATACAGATGTTTTTATTTCTAAAATGATTGTGGCAAACCAAGTTAGCAAATTGTCATTGGCTTAGATTTGAGTAAAAATTGATTTGGTAATAATAACTCTGAGTAAAAATCTATTTGGATGGAATTCTTTCTCTCTGGGAGGTGAGGTCATTTAATGGAATGAAATGCTGCGTAGTTACGCTGTAGGAACACCTCTGTGTGATTGTGTCGTGAAGCACGGGAATAATCAGTCCAATAGAAGAGCGAGACATCATAGGTGGGTTACGTCATAGACCAGGAATCTACAAAGCACCCCCGAAAACAGATTGCCTCAGCTTCTGATAAGCCTGAAGCAAGTCGATCTGAGCATGCAGGAAGTATGGCAGGCGAACACAGCGTTTACGTTCCCTCTTTCGCTCCCTTCGTTACATACGTAACCTGAGACGTTCCCTATCAAGGGAACTCCCGCTGCATAGTTAAGCTGTGGAAAACCCCATACCCACTACGCCATAATGACAATGCCCGTTCTGTGTGAAGTTCTGTGCACACTAAGAAGCAAGCAACCTAGCCCCAGGAGTGGGGATGTCTAATCATAGAATTTGACAAATGTATGCGGTGAGGACCAGTCTGCCACATGACAAACTTCATGAAGGGAAACTCCCAAAATGAATGCCGTAGAGGCAGCCATACTCCTCGTAGAATGGGCCCGGACAGCCAAAGGTGAGGGCTGTCCGACCGCTTCATAAGCAAGTGAGATAGCCTCACTTGCTCATAATCTGTTTTGATGCAGGGTAACCTTCTTAGTTGAACCGAAGCAGACAAATAACTTTTCTGATCTACGCCACATGGCAGCTCTGTGAATGTAGGCATCAAAAGCCCGAACAGGACATAACAGATTGAGTCTTTCCTGATCTGGGGTATTAAAAGGTGGAGGGAAAAAGACCTGCAACACAATTGGGCCCGCAGCATTAGTAGGGACCTTAGGAATGTAACCCGTTCTAGGGTGTAGAAATATGTTCACCACACCAAGTGAGATACTTGGTGAGAAGAAAGAAGAAACAAAGCAACAATCCCAACATCTTTATGTGAGACAGAACGACATCTCAGTGCTGAATTGCTATCTGCTCGGAGTAAGCTAGGATCAACCAGGCATCAATATAATTTAATATGCGAATGCTCAGGAGTCTCAGAGGAGCCAGAACTGCATCCACGCATTTTGTAAAGGTGCGGGGTGATAAACCTAGGCCGAGCGGAAAAACCCGATGTTGGTATGCTTCACCCCGGAAAGCAAACCTGAGAGCTTCCTGTGATGAGGATGGATAGATACATGGAAGTAAGCGTCCTTCAAGTCTTTTTTGACAAACCAGTCCTCGGACTGAATCTGTAATACAATCTGTTTAAACGTAAGCATCTTGAACGTGAGTTTCTGAGCTCTGCTGTTTAAAAGACACAGATCTAGAATAGGACGCAACACTTCATTGTACAACCGTTATGATGAAGAAACGGTTGTAAAACCATGAGTCTCTGCTGGGAGGAGAAACCCTTTTCTATAGCCCCTTTTTGCAGAAGTGTCAGTACTTCCTGCTCCATAACCAGAGTCTGCTCTGGGTCCACCACTGTGGAAAGGACCCCTTGAAATCTGGGCGGACGAGAACCGAACTGAATTCTGTAACCCTTTTCTATTATATGCAGGACCCGCTGAGAAATATTTTGCAGTAGTTTCCGCACTGCTAGAAATTCTACTAAGGATACCAGTCTCCTGAGACTGGCCTCTGGATTTGGTTGAACAGTCACTTCAGTGCACTGAAGTGGAGAACCAGCAGGGAACAACTGAACTGATCATTCTACGAGACTGGCCTCTCCCGAGACTGGCCTCTGGATTTGGTTGAACAGTCGCTTTGGTGCTCTAAAGCGCCGAACCAGTAGGGAACAACTGAACTGACCGTTCTACGACCCTCCTCGGTGGATTGTATGGGGACCCTGACACCTTGGTGGCCTGAAACAGCGAACTGGCAGGAAACAACCGATGTGGCGAGAATCGCTCCCCAGAGGGCGCAGAGGAGGAACAATTTCTCGAAACTGTCCTTCACTGGAGGGGACCACCCTCAGAAGTCTCACATCATTGGCATCAGGACTTCTTCTTAGCCTTCTTACTGTGCGTTCACACCAGATGCGAATAGCGCGTCAAATTTGCGCCTACCGCATATACGTTTGAACACTTTGAATCCATTCGCGCGTCAAGATCGAAATTGATGCGTGTAAAAACAAAAGTTTTAAGCGAAATTAACGCACGTCAGAATTGGAACCCGTTGGCGGCCATCTTTTTTATGTTGATCGAGCATTCATCGAGAGAGTCACCGCACTGTATTTGCTCTGGACAGAGAACAGAAGCAGAACAGTGGCGTGGGGATAATCGTCGCCGTATTTGTGTCCACTGGACCCTTCGGAGGCGAACCGTTTGGCAAGTTTCACAATTTGCTCGCTCCAGAAGCTGCACCTGGATGACGGCCACTGTCAGCAGTACTTCCGCCTGTCACGCGCCCAGTTTGATGACCTGTTGTCCCGCATCAGAGCGAGGATCACCCTCTTCCTCATCCACCTAATCTGGCATTTATTTTTGTTTTTATGATAAATAGAGCTAGCCTCCAAAAGTTATTAACCTGTCCTGTGAGTTTTTTTCTCTCTCACATGCAGACAAGAACTTATGCACATGTATGTTGTTGGTTGTTTTTACATTAATATTACATATAATCTAGAAATGGAATAAATAACATTTAATACAAAATGAACATGTCTCGTATATTGAAATTAAGTTTTAAGTGATAAAATATTTGCTTTGTTGTGCATTAGAACCACACCAGGCATTTAGTCATATTACAAAATAATTTATTGAAGCATCCAGATACGTCACCCCGTGAGCAAGCAGCTGGGCTCCTGTTTGGTTAACGCGGCACGCTCGATTCGCACCATTCGCACGAACTTGACGTGCAAATGAGGCGTATTTGCGTCTACCGAGCCACGCTCTACGCCTCATTCACGCCGCAGGAATTTTTACGCACGTAACGCGTCTTTGTATTGACTTTGTATTGACCAATGTAACGTGAATGGGGTTTGTTGTTGTGGGAAGGAGGCAGAAACCGGCGAACATTTAAACATTTTAATAGTAAAATTAACAAATTAGTGCTGTCAAACGATTAAAATATTTAATCGCGATTAATCACATTAATGTCATAGTTAACTCGCGATTAATCGCACATTTTTATCTATTCTAAATTATCTTTTTTTTCTTTTTGTTACATTATTTTTTCTTATTTTAATGCTCTTATCAACATGGAAAAGTGGATTGGCTTGTTTAGTGCAAATGTTTTTTTTTATTATTATTATTGAAAATAACATTGGAATAGTGTTCAATTTCACACTAACATATATAAATAATCTCTCACACAAAATAATCTCTCACACAATGTAACACTGTCCAGCAATAAAAGGGTGAAAGAAATGCTGACGGTCCTGATATTGACGAGGGGGTGGAGAATTCGCATTATCCATGTATGTTTGCTTGGCCATCATCAAGTGGTGTTTCAGACTGGACGTGCTGCGATGATGATAGCTCAGTTCTTAAAGGGTTAGTTCACCCAAAAATGAAAATTAAGTCATTAATTACTTATCTTTATTTGTGTTCCGAAGATGAACGAAGGTCTTACGGGGTTGGTACAGCATGGGGGTGAGTAATTAATGACTTAATTTTCATTTTTGGGTGAACTAACCCTTTAACGACAAAACACACAGATCACTTTGGTCTTGTCAGTGGGATAATTTGACAACTTTTTACAAGTAAACTTTCCATTCAGAATCTTATAACGGCATCCATTTCGGCGTCTCGCACTCGTCATCCACTCAAAACGTAACAATTGGCCGGCTCGCAAGCCGAAACGAGTGTGTGCGGCACAAAACGTCCTCGCGCTGCGCTCTGAAACCCATTCATTTCAATGTCTGGCGCTGCGCGAGGACGTTTTGTTGCTTCTTCGACCAAAGCGCAAGCGGATCTAGCTAGAACGAAAACAAAACAACAGGCACGCCGCACACACACACGTTTCGGCTTGCGACTGCGAGCCGGTGTTCGATTTTTGCTGCCTCGTTTCATTTGCACATAGAATCTGGAATCGCTTCATTGAGAAACGCTTCCTTCCTTGTAGGCGGGTTCACTATTAAAGTTCAAATCTATTGGATCTGCCCAAAGTCACTCACGATCTGCCATAGCCAATCGCTAACGTGTGCTCGTGAGTGACGTATGTCACGCGCCGAAATGGCTGGAAACAACAAGTCCGAATGATCAGAGGATTATGTTTACAATAGGATTTCAGTCAATGAGCGCTGCAGGTTTTGTTAATCTAGGAACAATTATTAATTCGAAATGTATATTTGACACGAAGGACAGTGATATATTCATTCAACAGTGGAAGCTGTGTCTAATCATTACAAATACGCAGCTGTGGTCGTTTCTGATCTGCCGCAAATGCTGTTGCAGCTACAGTGAATGATCAGTCTGTCTCTATCTGCAGACGTGTAATAAACAAAATTTTTTCATATTACGTCTTATTGTTTCTTAATTACCTTAATTATGGTCTTCAAAGTATGTGTTTGTACATTTAATAAAAAAAAAAAAAACTAAATGCCACATAAAAATTTTTATGTGGCATTTAGTTTTTTTTTTTTTATTATTAAAACAAATCAACCATTGCCATGTAAAACTGAAAATCAAATATCTTCAAAGTATGGGTTTTCACATTTTTATTTATGACAATTATTTTTAAAAAATCACAACCAATTTGTATGATTTACAACATGTAAAACTGACACACCAACCTCCTGCACGAGTACACAAAGGGGCTCAAAATGTTCTATTCATCCCAAGAATCAGTAAATTTACAGTTGGGAATATGAGCGACTGACATGACTCCTGAGCGGATCTTCAACAATAGTTTAGCAGCCAGGACTCGGGGCTTCTGAACACCAGGCTAAACCGTCCGTCCAAAATGTCACGATCATCGTGCACACCGAGCTGCCCAGCACAAACTTCCAAACTTTCTTCCTCCTTCACTTGGTCCTCCGTTGTGCAACAAGAGGTGAGACGATAACAATCCGGCTTTAAATTCTGTATATTCAGCAGTTTCTTTTCCAACAACGGACCAAATAGCTTTTCTCACGTCTTTCTCCGCTGCCATTACTGAACTGAAACTGACGCGCTTACATCAACGTCATCGTCCTCAGCAACTCCTTCTATTCGCTGATTGGTCCTACAAAAAAATGATTTCTGGAAACCTAAGGATACCTAAGGATACACAGCAGACGCAGTACTGAAGGGAAATGAAATTGAGCGGAAGTGCGTAGGAGGGCGCAGCCAGGCTAGAAAAATGCTACCGTGGCGCGAATTGATCACAGAATGCAGATTAAAGTCGTATGTTATACAATTATAATACAATTCTAAGTTATGAGTAGCTACTGTATACTGTAGACTACTGTTTTTATTTTTAAAACGGTGTGAAAAGTAAAACGTATCATAAAATATTCATCTTTGACTTGACAAAGTACACCTTTCCTCATAGTAACTGAAACTTTCAGTTATTCTTTTTCAGCTGGCCGACCGTACAAATATTCATATGGTAGTAAGAATTTTTTAAAGGGAAATTATACATTGAAAATGTACCTTTTGTAAAAAAAAAAAAAAAAACCAAACAAAAAAAAAACTGTGAGTCTGCACATGCGCATAACCGGGTAAGTAGCAAATCTGGATGGGTAGCATGAATCGTCAGAACACAGACTTTGAGTGGATGACTCAAATACAAATACAAATACAAAACAAAAGTATAAGCCAACAGCCCCTCATTGATGACTGCTGTAACGTTACACACAACAGAAACAAAACATCATAAAATCAGGCCTGTTTCTCTCGCGATCTGTCGATCGTCACTCCCCATTTTATGCTTTCGCTCCTCCGTGAGAAATGCGAGACCGGCGCGCGCCTCACAGGTGTCTATCACTCACGCCACTGGCCTCGCGCAGCACGCGTCCTCTTACGTCCCTTGCCCTTGATCGTCCTGCTCACCACAGCCAACTAGACATTTTGTGTGAAATCAATTTCAAACTCTGGTGACAGCTAAAGTTAGCCTTCTAGACGGAAGAGTGAATTCTCTGGCTGTGTTCGAAATCTCCACTCAAACCACTACTCCCTACCTCCTATGTAGGGGGTAGGGAGTAGAACACTATATAGTGAGCTCACCAGCATAATAGAAACACCACTTTCGGACACTAGTCGATCGTCCCTCGACGTCGTTGATTACGTCATTGCTGTCGCCCGTCCATCTTTTTTACGATCAGCGCAATGCATTATGGTATGTAGGGCTTGGGGTAGTGACCATCGGTTGTACACTACTTTTCAAAATGCATTCTGGAATACATTGAGTGGACTATATATTAGGGTATAATAATCATCACTATACATTCGGACAGCACTACAAAATGGTGAGCTCACTAGATAGTCCACTATATAGTGAGTAGTGGGAGATTTCGGACACAGGCTCTGTTTGCGCTCTTCCGGATTAGTGGGTGTGGCTTGCGGAGCTGTTCAATGCGGTGCATTGTGGGACCTGTAGCCTTTCATACAAATGCGCCCCTTGGTAATTTTCTGTCTTTTCTCGGTCAAGAGGGCACCAAATTAAAAAAAAATATATGTTACATTTCAACTACATATATGATCCACTTTCAATAAAGATTAATGTTTCAATGGATGAAATGCTCCTTTAAATTTAAACACAGCTTTTGTGTCTTTATCAGCTTTTCCATATATATATATATATATATATATATATATATATACTGGCCCTGATAATCCTAAATATTTACCGCTTGCACCATTTTTGTAAATCCGTTTTTATGAATGAATGATTCTCTCATCCGTTGCTTTATAGTTTTCTTCGTCAACAGCTCCTTGCACCCCCCAGCTGGTGAGGTCGACTAACAGCTATGGAGATTGTTAATGGGCAATCTACTGATATTTCTGCGTTCCCGGAAGTGAAATGTTGAATTTTCTATCGTATTTGAACCATTGAATTTGTGGAAGCGAATTTGTAAAGCGAAATAAAAAGGACCGAAAATTTCCTGTTGAATATTATGTTCAGTATAGGTTGTTTTTAAAACAGAAATAATATTTTGGAAGTGAAATCTGAAAGATGAATATGGATAGAGGAACAAATAGATATGCATTACTACAACAGCTCTATTAGAATTCTTGTCTTTTTTTTTTTTTTTTTTTTTTTTGCTGCTTACTATTTTGTGGAAACCATGATTTTTCTTCTAGGATTCCTTGATGAACAGAGAGGTCAATAGATTAGCATTTATTTAAAATAAAAATATTTTCTTACATCATAAATGACGTTACTATCACTTTTGATAAATGTAATGTATCCTTATTGAAAAATAACTTACCCCAAACTTTTACATGAATGTGTCTCGTCATGATTCTCACAAAACTGTTAAGCAGCAAAAAAAGTTTTCAACAATGATAAGAATACATTTCAACAATAAGAAATGTTTTTTGAGCACCAAATCAGCATATGAGATTGATTTCTGGAGGATCGTGTTACACTGACAACTGGAGTAATGTTTGCTGAAAATGTAATTATCATCACAGGAAAAATTACATTCGAAAATGAATAGAAAGCAGTTATCTTTTATCAGTTATCAGTATGATATTTCACAATATTGCTGGGTTTTTTTTCAGCAAATGCAGTCTTAGAAAGCATAAAATACTTCTTCAAAAACATTTTAATATCTAAATTTCAAACTTTTGACTGGTAGTTGTGTACTGTATTATGTGCATATTTTCCCCACCCAACTCACCAATTTCATGCCCCAGTAACGAGTTAAGAATTGCCCCGGCCGAAGTCACCACGGCACATGTCCTGTATGCCTGCTGCAGTTGAGGAGGAACCAGCTGTTGAAATTCTAGGTGAGCGAAGGGTTGTTCAGAGCTATTCAGAGTCCTCAGCTGAGCTTGCTCTTTTATCTGACACAGTATCTCCTGCCTACTCTTGTTTGCTTTACGTTGGCCTTTATAGAGAACGTTGTACTTATTAGAGATAACATAGTTCTTTATGGCTTGCTGCAGTCGTTGGCCTAGCAATTTGGAGGACACCTGTCCCTTCCACAGACCACGGACCACCGACCAGGTGTTGGAAAATTCAGGATCAGGAGGCTTTATCACATTCTTCCTAAACTCTTTCCGACGTTTGCCAAAATTTCTGAAATTAAACTCTTTCATAGCACGAGGAGTTTGAAACACGTGCTGGAAAGGACCACTCTTCTCTGCAAAAATACCCCAGGGGGCATTATGGGATGCCATGATGGCCCGGGGACTACGCTGAACATGGGTTGATTGTTGAGATTTATAGTTGAAGACGGAAGTCGTCCTATGGGGCAGGTTCACCTGGGAGTCAGTGAAGTAGGAATATACAGCAAAGAAGAGCAGCATCCAGACCAGAAGGATCAGCAGGAGAAGTTGAGCCGACCACTTCATGACATGCCGTAGGCACGGCAAAAGAGAGCCCTGGACTATCATCACCCGTTTTACAACACTCACACTGGAAGGAAACAGAAAGGGGTGGTGCTTAATATGTGTTTGAGGGGACAAATGCAAAAATCCTTGATATAGGGAAAGTGACATTAATAAAGCCCCAAAAAAACAAAAACAGAAATGATTAATTTCAGAGGAAATGTTCGATTCCATAATTATTTGTGATCAAGTGCGGTTACTGTCTGACAGGCTCTATAGAAGTTGTGTCAAAACTGTGCTGTTTGTGTAACCAATTTGACATTATTTGACAAAGTTGGCTGAATATTGGTAAGAATTTTAAAATTAAGAAATTAATAATGCAAATACAACTTGACGTGATTTTGTTCCGCATTAACAACAACAATATTGGGGTCACTAGCTTCACCAACTGTTTAAAATAGCACGTACGTTTCAGCTAATACCTTTTTAACTGTAAGGGCAAGAAACAAAATATTTTTTCCTCTGAATCCCCGGCTCATGTGTGTGTCTCGAAAGATTGATTGGACGTGTCTGATTCAAGATGGCAGCTGTGTGTTTAGTATGCCATCTGATGCTCTCGTGTTTGCTTCTCTGGTTGTTTGCGGTGTCTCTAAAGTGATGTATGCTTCTAGTTTACGTCTACGATCGTCAAGCTCTCCTAGACATCCGCATCTCTGTGGACTCATTTTCGACTCTCTAACACCTTGGAGGTGGACTGGCCCTTCTACAAAACACATTTGCTCAAAATAGTTATCCCACATGATATCTGCTGGTGGCCTTTCAACATCTTGCGTAGGAGCGAAGGGGGAAATGAGGAAACCCTGGAAGATATATCGTAAAACTGAGGGCTCATCTACATGCTGGCATTTACTCTAATTCCTCACACGAGTCATCTCGGTGCAGCTCTGCTGCCTGGCGCCCACTGGATTCGGATTACCAGTGGCTACGTCCTGTTCTTCCCCTGCACCGAGTCCTATCGCTCGGGCTGATCTCCACCGAGTTGGCCTCTGCTCTCGGCGACAAGGAGTAACTTGCGGAATTTGTGCTGAATGAGGAGAGTGTCTTCTTCTCCTGTCCCTATTCCTCCACCTAAGATGGCATTAATAAATGCCCACTCCGTGGTGAATAAGACCTTTTTTTTTTTTTATTAAAGAAGACATTTGGCAGATTTTTCTCTAAGTGAAATAAATTAAGAAAGTGAAACAGAAAAAAGTTATAGAAGTTAGAGTTTATGGAAATGTACAATGTAAAAAAAAAATAATTATTCATATTTTATATAAAATATATATTTTCAAAACCTGGGCTACTCTAAAACTGCAGAAAAATCAAAGCCAAAAATCTGAACAAGTTGTGTTTCAAATTTTCAGGTTGATATCTGTGTATTCACACCTGCCTTGTTTGGTTCGATTGAATCGAACTCTAGTTCGTTTGCCCCCTTGGTGCGGACCTGTTGGGCAGGTGTGAATACAGCAATCGAACTCGGGGTGCGGTTCCAAACGAACTCTGGTACGGTTCGTTTACGGTGTGAACATGAACCGACCCAATTGCAAGAAAGCACTGCGTCGAAAGAGAATATTGCACGTCTTTCTGCGCATCGTGTGTGAATGTCTAATCGCGCAAAGATGCAAAAAAAAATCATTTGCAGTTCATAAAGCATTTGCAGTTCACCACCTTTTGGTGGTGGTTGACGAGTTTCCCCCTTAAAGCGAGTGCCGAGAAAAATTCTATATATAAATGTAATGAATTATTATTATTATTAATGTAAGGATAGTTACAATACAAGGATGATGATGCGTTAATTTACTGGACAAACTTAATCGCAAGCGTTAACATTGACAGCACTTGTTAGTACACAATAAGAATCTCATTATTTGAATGAGTGAACATAGCCCCTCTCTATGAATGAAAACTTTATACCTTCTCCGTCTTCTGCGAAGTGCCACTTGTAACGCAAAGTTGAGATGTTGCCCAGAGATAAAAAAAACAGTAGATGGTCGAATGAAAAGATGCACGAGAGACGAGAGTTGTTGTATTTCCCCGCGTTTATAGAGCCACTCAAACGTTACACTCGTCGTCTTCTCAAAATCCGAATTACAACTTCGTATAGATGACATTGTATCATATGATACTCATTAGTTTCTTCATATTGCGTTTGTACAGAATTAACACAAAATTAGTAAAAGAACAAATATTGCAGTATGAAATATATGGAAATATCTCCATGCTGAGCCTTTTTTGCACTTCCTGATTTCCCTTGAGAATCCTTGTCCAATGAATGGATGACCTTAGCACACGTGTGGTTTGGTTTACAAATTTTGGTTAACTTGCAAAAAGAGCAGTGTGAAAGCGAACCGTACCAAAAAAAAAAAAAAAAAAATGTATTTGGTCCGGACCAAAGCAAGTGAACTGGTGTGAATACACCCTTAGTTTGGGCGCAGAACCAAACTTTTTCACTAGGGCACAACCAGACTCCATTACTGCCCATATGAGGGCGCCTCTATTTCCATATGTGTTTTGTTTCCATATGTGTTAAATTTGACACAATTTATGAAGTAGAAATCCTATTCAGAAGATGCAAGTTTGGCAGATTTTGATATGAATTCAACCTCTAAGAATCACATACAAAGAACACACATACGCGTTATAGCTTATTGCCATAACACAAATGGTGATTTTTTTCAGTGATATTTACAACATGTTCAGACCTTTTTTTCTAAAATAATTGAATGGGTGCAATCTTTTGAACTCTTGGCATGAAATCAAACTGAGGTTTCTAACTTTTTTTCATGATTTTTCATGTTCATTGCTATTTCAAAATAAAGGTCTGAACACGCTTTATGAGCATGAAAATATTCTTGTTACAAATTGATAAATTACGGCTCCTGTGTAAATTATTTTGAAAATCAGTCAACAAATATGGAAACTAGAGATTGTAAGCTTTCAAATGATATATAGTTTGTCAATATATTACTTAAATTGAGCTTATATTTTCAATTATCTTTGATCAAACTGATTATTTCTGTCGGCCATTTAAAACTTCTAGCCTATATTTTAAAAACATATATTTTATTATTATTATTATTATTTATTATTCTATATTTTAAACAGCCGTACATTTCAGCTGCATTTTTATCTCGCACTGTATGATCGTTAACTGAAGTGAAGCGTCGCGTTTGGATTAGCGCTCGGCTCGCGCTTCTGTGAACAAAAATCCTGCAAAAAGTTTTGATCAAAATTATTGCTAGGGATATATCAGTGTCACTGGATATTGGTAGGGACACGTAACTAGCGTCCCTACTAAAACATTTGGACATTGACGAGCGGGTGTTTGAGTGCTGAAGATCAGATGAGAAGGGCAGTTATCGTCACGATGAGAGAATATTGCAGCAAAAAAAAATAGAGTAGGCTATATAGATTAGGGGGTACAACGACTGGGTGTTTTTTTATTCACGAGATTGGATAACAACTAAATGATGCGCATCAGAGGGGATTTAAATGTGGGTATAAGCAATGCCGACTGAAAACAAAGTGGATAGCCTATACCTGTATACCCTGCACTACACCACTGATTACAACTTATCCACAAGTTTCCTACACCACATGAGGCCTTGCGTCAAAAGTGGGCGCGTCTTCCGGTTCGAAGTAAACAAAGCGGCAAGTGCGACTTGACACTCATTCATTCAACAGTTAACAGTCATTCAGCAAACGATGTGGGAATACAACCTCAACGAGATTAAAAAGGGTGAAATAACAGTACCTTTACCCTCCACAGTAGATGGTTGGGAGGATGACATGAAGAAGTGGTGGCCTCGTATCACGTACAGTAGCATTTTTAGCTGTTTTGTAGATTCAGTAGCCTGTGATAGTAAAGCGTTGAGCAATTTGAAAAGCTCGGAGACACATCAGTATCTACACAGTAATAAAGTTGGCCGGGTATTATTTAAGGACATCGGAAACGAACTTGTGTATCTTAAAGCTGACATTGAGCCGAGCCAGAGCCTACACGTATCACATCATAAGGCTTGGGTTCTAGCATCAGTGACAGGTAAAGTACAGACATCGGGCTGTTCATGTATTGCAGGGCCAGAACGCTCTTGTTGTCATGCAGCAGCACATTTGTGGAAGGTTAGTGGAATAAGGATAATTAAGGGCACGAAAATGTTTTATTATTGCATTGTGATATTGTGATACATTAATTAATAAATGTACTAAACTGAAATGTTTACTGTGTGTCATTTGTGTTCTGCATGTTGCTGCACAGCAGCCTTCACTTAAAATTTTTAGTCATAACCCAGAAAGAGAGTTGGGTACGGGTTATCATGTGTTGGCTTCTTGTCCACGAAGTGAAATGAACACACAGACAGCTGTTTTGGCGGTGTTTTTAAGTTTAAATTCTTCAGCCATATTCTTCTTGATTCGTCGTCTTTTGAGAGGCGATGGAAACTGTACGGTCGTTGGCAGGAACACTCTGATTTCGTTTTAGGCTTATGTTCAAAACACTCACGTTTAAGCCACTGAATTAGTTTAGTCCAGTTACACGTACAACCGCAAACAACACATTTTGTCCCTGAGCTCCGTAATGACATCTCTCATAAAAGTTGAGACTTTAAATTGTAAAATAATTAACCGAAAAACAGCTAGCCTCTTCGCTACATAACACGCAAAATACCATTGGAATGCTACTTCCACCGCCTCACCGGAAGTTGCGCCCACTTTATTTTTTACAGGAGCGCCCCCCCGGAAACTTGTGGATAGCCTATGTATTGTTTTCAACCACATAATGTTGATTTTAGGTTTCAGACATTTAAATACACGAGCACTAGTAAAGCGGAGTTAGTAAAATATACACTGATGTCTAGTATGGAAGCAGCAATCTATTCAAATGCAATTTGCCGATGTGTTTTATTTATATATATACAGACACATAGCGGAACTATAAAGTTTACTCTATTCTTCTCCCAGTTCAACTTCAAAGGCCACTTTCTTTCATGTATTTCGGGAAAAACTGATAATTTCTGGTCCTGTAAATCCAGATGACAGGACTCTCTAAACTGCGGCGCTCATCTTGTTATATAGGCTAGCTAGAATATAGATCAATATTCATTTATAAAGGTTTCTTAAACGAATAATTGGAATATCAGACATGGTAGGCAAGCCTAAATGAAAAGCGGTGTGTCACGTGACAATCATTACGTGTCGCCAGGGAAAGGTCAGTTAAAATTAGTTTAACTTACGCTTGAAGGTGTTGTTTTTTTTTTTAAATATATTTTTTAAGTAATCAACAATAACCCAAGTTTAGTAAAACATTTTTTTATCAAGACTATAAAAAAATAATTCTGCATCCATTATTAGGTGTGCCAGCTGCCACTGGGTGGCACCGGCACTGGCACTACGCCAGCATACAACTGAAAATGTTCAGTTTGTTAGCCTATATCTAATTATCTAATTACATTTTGTCATGCAGAAGTTGGTGACTTGAAAATAAAAATATCTAACTCGCTTTTCGTTCATGGATTGTGGTTTTAGATGCGTAATTCTCAACTTATTTATAGGCTATAGGCTATTTTATAGGGAACAAAGTAGCAAATAAAGTAACGGTATAACAGAACAGATATTGTTGGAAATGTGCTAAAAAGTGACCGTCAAAAATTCATAGCCATTCCAGTTTTTTAAACATTGTTTGAAAATGTGGCAAAATTGACGTGACGGCGCCCCACATCTTCTTAGATTATAGGCCTATAATAAAATAAATCATGTGAAAGTATGCAAATCTACTGAACAAATGCACATTCAGATTAAAATTGTAAGCATTTAAAGAGCCTAATTACACAACAAAACATAGTTAGATTCATCTTACAAAAAGCTAACCAAGTTAAAAAAGCCAACTGAATAAAAAAGCTAACTGAATACAAGCATGCATAGATTACTGTCACAAGAAGGAAAGAGTACGTGCACATACTTACTGCAGCTGTAGACAAATCGAGGCACGCGCCGCTTATTCAACAAAACTAAACAGTAACTGGACCACAGTCTGTCTCTCTGTCATTACTTTCATCTATGCCAGTTCGCTACGCAACCAGCCTGTTGTCTCAAGTCACGCTCCACGTGAGCTCTGGGACCAGATCTAATGAGTGCATACAACGAAAGAAAGACGACTACGGAATCAGCCCGCCCTCAGTGAATTTTCCCACGCCATTTCTTTTGCACAAAATGCCTAATATCCAGTGCCAGAGCGCGCAATGTCTTTTCTTGAGCACAAACAGTGTCCGGTCGGTCGGAGGCTCATATTGTTCAATGCATTTGAACATATCGGGGTGCGCTTCTTTATGCATTCGCATTCATGGAGGGAAAGTCACAGATTTTAAAATTAATATAGTTTTGCAAATTACATACATTATATATAGGCCTATATATATATATATATATATATATATATATATATATATATATATATATATAATGTAAAAAAGGTGCACTTTTACTGTGTACTTTTGATACATTATTCTTTATAGGCTATATTGTATTTTTAAAGGGATACTCCACCCAAAAATGAAAATTCTGTCATCATTTACTCACCCTCAAGTTGTTGCAGCCCCGTGTGAGTTTTTTTTTTCTTCTTCTGCTGAAAGGAAGATATTTTTAAGAACGATTGGAACTTTGGCACCATCTACTTCCATAGTATTTTTTTTTTTCTACTATGGAAGTCAATGGTGCCAAACAACTGTCTTTGTGTTTAGCAGAAGAAAGAAACTCATGCAGGTTTGCAACAACTTGAGGGTGAGTAAATGATGACAGAATGCAAATTTTTGGATGGAGTATCCCTCTAAGGGGGTAGGGTGAATTGCCCTAATGTGGGACACTGCGTGGGACACCTTAGGTCTAGTGTTTGTAGGTCCCCCATAAATACATGAATGACAGTGAAACTAGGGTTAGACAAAATGTGTGTTTGACATTGGCTGCGGCTGGATGTAACCAATCGGCGAGATGAGCTGCAAAGAGATGTGAAGAACACTTTCTGGTTCCTGTAGTAGTGACCGCTCACGTGGTGTTTGCATACCTTACCACAGCTGAAGTGATATATTTGCCAAACACACAGATGTTTCAGACGCATTTCATTCAATATTTTATGTACTGCTTCATACAGCATCTGTTTGAACAAGAATAAAGTTCAAAATAAGCCTATATGGCTACTATCAATGAAGTAGATTGACATTTTTGAATCAGTTTTATTTTGATAAACATAACACAACATAACGACTACATGAAAAGAGTGATTACTGTTATAAAAAACAGATTTGTGAGATTTAGTGGAACTAAAGGTGTGAGAATAAACAAGAAACGCACGTTATCATTGTCATTTGTCATTGTCATCATTCTGGACCTTACAAAAACTCATCAGCAACTTTATTTTAGGGACAAAATGGCCTTCTATAAAAAAAAATGCAAAACTCCTTCTCACAAAAGGGCTATAACTTGTCAATTTTGTGACAAAATCAAAAAAAAAAAAACTACACAACTTGTTAACCACTTATAAAAGAGTAATAGACAGGCGCCGTGCAACTGGGGAGGGGAAGATCACCTAGGAGTACTATACAGTAAGTTGAAGACTGCTTTACTTTGTCTCTGAAATAACATTGTCATGCCTTACAAGAAACATTTGTTATTTTTCATTTTACATTTGAAATTCACTCCACACCTCTGGGTTTGGAAGAGACCTCCTCCAAAATTAGGCCCACAACATCTTCCCAAGACCAGCCGCAGGTGCTAGTATGGATGAACAGCCAGGAACCTCTACCATACCAAATAAAAACATCACAAGCAGGCAAAGACGATCACAACCCTTACAATTTCTGGAGGCATATGAAGAGCATGCCGAGAGAAGGACTGCTGTGCTTGAGTCCCTGGTAAGGCCAGATCTGGAGAGATGGCGGCGACTTAAGGAGAGGCGCAGAAGGTCCTTTGAAAAAAAGATGTTGACCAGCTTGGGAACAATTGTTGAGGAGCTAAAGAAAATAGGAAAAAGACAAGAGCAAATTATGCATCTATGCAAAAGTTAAGTGTACGGCGAAATTTCCCATGCCAGCGCACTCTGAATAAGTGCCATGAATCCGGGTGGATGGGCATCACTTTAAAAGCCGAA
Organism: Pimephales promelas; assembly: GCF_016745375.1. The sequence goes on from NW_024121144.1 coordinate 4,718,968, forward strand.
GTGATGTCAATTTTTGCAGGCCAGGCACCCCGACCCACGATTTTTATCAGATCTACATCGTGGTATTTGAGAGAAAATTTGTCGAGTGGGATCAGGCTGGGGAATGATTGGGAATTAATGCTTGGGAAAAGAGATTTATGTGGAGCTGACAGATCGACTATGAGGCGTTTCTTACCTGAAATCTTTCTCGTAGCCACTCCAATGGGGCTAATGCGAAAAATTTTGAAAGGAGGCTTGTCAAAAGGGCTAATCGTGAAGCCTGACTCGACTTCTTTTTTAATCAGGTTTTCTATCACGTCGGGCTCGGCGAGAGCCGATTGGAGATTATCGCAGATGATGATTTGGGAGAGCGGACAAACCACTCCAGGTTTAAAATCGTGTTGTAGGCCAGACAGCATATATTCGGTGAAGTCAGAGTCCGGGTGGTGAGCTAGTTTGATAGAAATGTGAGAAATATTCACGGAATCTTTAAACACAGGGCATACATGACGGGCATGAGCACCGCCGCAGAAGCTGTGGCGGTGCAAGTACCGACAACGCTGCCTGGTGGACTTGCAGCTGTTAAAATTGTTGCAAGGCTGTTTACTGTCCGTAAGTGCTCTGGAGCTGAAATTAGCCTTGTGTGGATATAGGTTGCTAGTCACCAGTCTTGGTGTGTAGCTGGTTGATTTGACTGGTGCTGTTTCCGGGCATGGGGGAACGGAGGGGATGTGCCACTGACCTGAAAACTACGCAAGAAATATTCCTGCTAAAAGTTCCCTCCCCCGTAGGACAACGCGAGCTCGGCTATCAGCGCTAAATAGGCGTTCGGTTCGTGTCGCCTATGAGGGAAGGCAAATGATCTCTGTGAAGTGGCTGAAAACAATTGAAAACTCAGAAAAAGAATGTAAACGTGACAAATGTGTGTTTGATTTTTTAAAGTGACTGAATGTTGTCATATTCTCCATAAATGTTAAAAGAAATAACGACGAGTCGACGTGCCTCAGAAATATGTGCATGCCATTTTCTGCATATTCTGAGGGAGGTGTTGATGCAAATGTGTGGGTTTGTGACGTACCATAACCCAGCTGTAGTCCCAATCGAGTCGTTTTTGTAGGTAATATACTTCCTGATTTTTAAAAGACGATATCTCTGCTTACACTGAACTTTAAGCGCTGCCACTTTGCAGATACTGTTGACATATCATTAACATTTGAAATCTTCTGTTCAAAAAGACAGCATCATATCCATATAATAAACCTTCATTACTCTCTAGTTTTTCATACTATTATATTGAACAAGCTAGGACTAACAACACTCCCCTGAGGATTTCGACAGTGAGCTGTGGTGAAGTGTGTGGTTAAATTCTGGCAATGATGAGGGTGATATGATATGGTTATATGGTGCAGGTGTGAGTGATTGGAAAATGACATGCAGGTGGAAACCGAGGAGAAAAATCTAGTACAAAGGTGACTAGGCTAATCTGTGATAGTCACTGGTAAAAAAATACTCGTAAATTTACAGTAAAATACTGGCAGCAATTGTTCCAGCCATTTACCGTAATTTTACGATTTCAACACCGTTTTCCATTTTACAGCTGTGCTGAAATTTCAAATAAGATAATAGTATACCGACACATCAAACTATTTTTCACTTTACAGTGTAGATGAAGAGAAAATAAATAAAGAAATAGATTATGAATTTGCTTAATAAAACACAAGCAAAAAGAGAAGAATCTGTCCAAAAATGTATTTCTTATTATCCTATCACCCTGGTGCTATCCCTGATGTGCACAACTGCCTTTCTTCAGCAGAACACAAACGTTTTTAGAAAGAAAATCGAGATGCATATCATGAAAATGTAAGACTGTAATCATTTGGAAACTCCAAAAGTAATGCAAGAAGCAGATCAATTAATATCTTATGTAGCAAAACAATAGGTGTTTAAACAAAACACAAAGATTTAACGGAAAAGATCGTCCTATCTGCACTAGGCCTATTTGTTGCGTGGGCTAGCTCTGCAACTCAAACATGTTGGCATGTTCATGCAGGTAGAAAACGGTGCTTTGATTGCAATCAGAGGAATGAACTTCACATAAAAATTCAAACGGTATCAGAGCCCTGGCCAGAAGCACTAGTTTAACCTGTTAACTGTCACCCCCCCTTTTTTGAATAGACATGAAAATGCACATTTCGAACTTAAATGGTTGTAATTCAAGAATGCTTTGGAATATAGACATATGATTGGTCTTGTTTTAAAGAAGACATTTGGCAGATTTTTGTAGAAGTGAAATAAATTAAGAAAGTGAAACAGAAAAAAAGTTATAGAAGTTTGAGTTTATGGAAATGTACAATGTAAAAATATTAACTATTCATATTTTACATAAAATATATATTTTCAAAACCTGGGCTACTCTAAAATGGCAGAAAGATCAAAGCCAAAAATCTGAACAAGTTGTGTTTCAAATTTTAGGTTGATATCTCAAAAAATGAGCTTTCAGTAAGATTTTGTTTGAGCGCAGTACCAAACTTTTTCACTAGGGCACAATCAGACTCCATTACTGCCCATATAAGGGTGCCTGCATTTCCATTCGTGTTTTGAGTGATATGAACCATTATTTTCACAATTTTCATACAATTTCTGAAGTAGAGATCCTATTCAGAAGTAGTATGGGAAGTTTGGCAGATTTTGATATGAATTGAACCTCTAAGAAACACATACAAAGAACACGCATGTAAGTCATAGCTAGCTGCCACGTCACAAATGGTGAATTTATTATTTTTTTCTTGATATTTCAAACTTTTCAGACCTTTTTTTTCCAAAATAATTGAATGGATTCTATCTTTTGAACTTTTGGCATGAAAACAAACTGAGGTATCTACCATTTTTTCATGATTTTTCATGTTTACTGCTATTTTAAAATAAAGGTCTGAACACGCCTTATGAGTATGAAAATATTCTTGTTTTATATTGATAAATTATGGCTCCTCTGTAATATATTATCACCAAATATGGAAACTAGAGATTGTAAGCTTTCAAATGATATATAGTTTGTCAATATTATTTAAGGTATTTACTAAGATATTATTGTTTTAAAAATATAGTGGCAAAGGTCCCACCTGTGGGACGGTGACAGTTAAGTAGTAGTGAATGTTTTACTATTGATTGCATTGTATCCATCCTAGAGAGCTTGATTTCACTTCCAGATGAAATGTGCATTTGTGTTCTGATGAAGAAAGTTATACCTTGGATGGCATCTGGGTAAGTAAATAATGGGAATCTACAAAATCGATGACAAACCAGACAATTTGCAATATTCTTCAGCCATAACCTCAACTCTTTCCTGTGGGCGAGAACGACATCTTGATGCCGAACCGCCAACTAATGCGACTGAGCTCAACCAATCGTTTATGTAGTTCATGATGCGAAGACCCTGCAGACACAGTGGCGCCAGAGCTGCATCTACACATGGCAGAGGTACATATTCCACGGTGGATAGGACCTCCATAAATCTGGGCAGGCGAGACCCTATGATAACCTTTTCGGCGGTCTGCTGGAGAACTATTTGGCAGTAGCTTCCACTCTGTCAAAAATTCTAGCTCTCGAGACTGGCTTCTGGATTTAGTTGTTGAGCAGACAGTCCTGTCGCCCCGTAACGGGAAACCAGCAGGGAACGACCAAACTAACTACTCTATGACCCTCCTTTGAGGGGGCGGACATCCCAGGGCCACTATGTTTCCGGGTGGACCCTGAGATATGTGCTCGTCGGAGATTTTTGCACCCGGAAACACATGAAGTGGCGGGGTTAGCATAACGGTCCACAGAGGCACCGAAGCACCGAAGGGCAGCGGGCACCGTATAATGAGGTGTTAACCACTTTACTTCAGAGGAGACTGCCCTCATTAGCCTGACCCCTTGGACATCAGGACTTTTTCCCCGCAGACTTCTTGGCAATAGTGATGGTCCTCAGATCCGTCTTACTCCTCGAAGGCTGTGAGTGAGAGCGCCAACCCGACCCCAGTGTTTTATTGGGGGGGTCAGGAACAGACACTCTGTTTCTGTTTAGATCTGTTTGGCAGAATTTCCCACAGTGCCAAAAAATCTACTAAGAGAAACAGGCTCTTAAGACTGGTCTAGGTGTTACTCAAGCAACCAATTTGGTGCCATGTACGGCGAACCGACAAGGAACAACCGAAATGATTGCTCTGAGGGTATAAGGGTTATCAAAGGGGGCGAGCATCCCAGTGCCGCTACGTTTCCAGGCGGACACTGAGATAAGGGCTCGTCTGAGACTAGAACTCACTGGAGATTGCGCTCCGAAGCACACAAGATGATGGGGCTGGCAGGGAGATGGTCACCGTATAGAGAGGTGTTATTCATTTCCCCCCAGGAAATTTAACATTTATTTCCTCAGAATTAAATGCAGCCAAAGATCAACCAGACAAGTAAACATGGTCTGGATGAAAGGCTGAATACTATAGTAATATGAACATCTAACTCCTAAGAGATCAAATAAGTACGTATTTAATTTTCTCAAAAATGAAATAAAGCCAAATAAATATAGTGTATTAATACAGACATCATCTGTGATGAGTAGGCCTAATTAACCTTTAATTTCATCACAATTAAAGGTGCATTGCGCAATATTTCATGTTAAAAATAGCCATTTTCTAACCCATACATGCTTAAACAATCACCTGTGTCAGGGTGTGGTGCAGGCTGAGGAACCGGAGGAGTCCAAAGTAATGATAAAGATCACTTTTAATTTACAAAACAGGCAGGAAGACAGGAACACGGGTGCAACACAGGCTAACAATAGACAACGACCGACAAAGACTGAATCAAACAGAGGGAACTAAATACACAGATGAATCAAACATAACGAGGTGGAAAACAGGTGTAACAGATGAACAGGACGCTGAACGGGAGGCTGATGAGGGAGTGAGTTCAGGTGTGCAGACGAGAGGATCATGGGAAGTGTAGTGCAGGAGACGCAGACAGGATGGTGCAGACACAGACTGTGACAGCCTGATGGGCTGAATGAGCTCTTCTCTGATCAACTGCAGTATCAGTTTGAGGCAGAATCAGACCGAGAAAGTGGCGATGAAGAGAGTACAGAACCTCACCACACACAGATTGTAACGTGCCCACTGTTGACGTTGTTGCGGCAGCACGGATTGATAGATATGGATAAAAAATTGTGCCGCATTAAAACTGAGGTATGAATTTTGAGCGGCATGTTTTTTGTGTGATAAATTAATCAAGCTTTGAAACGCAAATCATTTTTTCACGTAAAAACGCACAGTTTTGTGGCCCCGGAAAATAGCCGGGAGTACTGTTGAAAAACTTCCAGCGGTCAGAACTCTGACCAGGGGGGTCACAACAGAGTGGGTCAGTGTGTATGCACTATAAGGATTGCATACAACTTCATGTCTTAAATGGGCGAACTAACCCTTTAAGGGCTAAACTGATAGGTACAAGTCAGACTTGATATTGTAAGGTATGATACTAGGGATAATCAGCTTGGGGGAAGTTTTCTGTTCTGAAAATTACAATACATTTGTATAGTACAATTAACCTTTATCTTAAAGAAATATTGAATTCCCTTTTGTAATATTCAGAAATGCTCAAACTAAAATAAATGTATTTATTCTGTGTACTACAGTTTGTCCACAAACATTTTTACTTGGTATATATTTTTAACTAATTCTTACTTTATTTGAAGTAGGCTAATAAACTGAAACAACTATAGACTACTTTTACTTAAATATCTATATAATGTCATAACAAATATAATTTTCCTTCCATCTGGCTCTTAGTGATCGAGGCACAGTTAGCACTTGGAATTTTTGAAGGAAAGCAAGGGCAGGTTTTTTTTTTTTTTGCTACAACCAGTCAGTCTTAGAACAGAACCAGTTTAACATGTTTGGAAAACTAATTGTTTGGTCACTGATTCATGGAGGCCTAGGCACTAAAGCCCTTCATCCGGCTGTGTATTTGTTGATGTGTGGACAGGAAGGGCAGTTGTTTGATTTTCATGACTTGCCAGATGATGAAGTGCAGTTAAAGTTGCAACAGGTAGCCTTTTATCACCTATATGTTTAACCTAATGAACAATTAAATGGTAATCAAATATTGCCTAAAACTGGTCTTTTTTGTGGGAGACCTAATTTCACTGAAGGCCTCTCTTGGAGACTGGATTGCAGAATGTGGGGTACCCTCGATCAGTGCTGGCCTTCCTGAAATGCCAAGAGTTTACAGCCTGGTCATTAAACACTTTATTTATCTTGGGTCAAAAAAGAAGCCAACATATCTCAAGTTAATATCAAACTGCAATTTAGTAATCAAGCCTAAAGCAACTTTTAAAACAGTGCAGTTAAACGTAAATAATGCCCATCAAGCATTTTATAACAGTGCAGTTAAACGTAAATAAACACCTTTATTTTCGATTGTTATCTGTTTGTTAACCCAATCCTGCTAGCATGATTTCAAAGTTTAAGGCAGGCAGGAATGAATTCATGTGGATCAATTTGGCAGACAGTGGAAAACAACTGGATGGCATAATTCAAACCTCTGTTCATTAACACTGAGTAGCATCTGACGAGAAGTGAGTTTAATTAGGGTTAGAGTTAAACTCTGCAGGACAATGGCCCTTCAGGATCAACGGCCCTCCAGTATCAACGTTCCCCACGCCTGGTTTCTAGATAAAGCCAGGATTAGGCCTTTGTTCCTTTTAGGGCATTTAAGTAGATTTAAAGGAGCTGTATGTAAGACATTTATTTCAAATAATCATAAAATTGCCCTTATATGTCACTAGACATCATGTTAATTTCAAATACTTATATCACTGACAACAGTAGTCCAGCCAGGATATTGTCATTTAAAAAGTGAAGTTGCAGCCCTCAACTGATGTTGATGTTGTTTTGTTGTGTTTTGGTCTGATGCTCCACCCTCCACCTTTCTAGCAATGGGCTCTATGCACGACGGTATTTCCGGTGAAGGTGTAAGAATGCTCGATAACTTCCGCTGATCGTAGAGTCCAATGCAATACCGAGAATTTATAATGAATTTCATACTCCATAGTTATACTAAAGATACGTTAGTCACAAAAACAGACAAAACAGATGTTGTGCCCTTAAAAGGGGAAAAATAATGAGAATACAGAAGAAACTCGCACACACGCAGCTCTCGCCTTCACTCGTCTGTATTGAAAGAGTTTTTGAACAATGTATACGAGAAAACATACATTTCAAAATTAGTGCACTCATCAGATTCAGGACCACAGTCACAAGTATCTTATTAATGCATTCTAAATTATCTTTTTATCCAAATTTCCATATGAAATGTAAATTGTTTTTAACAAAGTTATCAAATTACATTAATACTCATTTTTTACGTTAGTTCTCACATAACACTAAAATGAATTATACTTTTAACAGTATTCATTGTCTCAAGCATGACACAAACTCACCCTTATAGTGATAAATTCACAATATATCTTACAACAAAAATATATGAATGTCGGTAGCTCACTTGAACACCAAAAATAAAGTTAACACTCATATATAGCGGGACTCGGACACGACGGAGCACGAGGTCTCCGGCTGCTAGCATGACGTGGTCTCTCAGTTAGCACAAAACTCTTTAACGACATGTAAAACGTCTCTTTTACTCAGATAAACCTAACATAATGAAATGTATTCTAATATCAACATGTGTTAATATTTACATTGCTTTTGTGAGTGGTCATTACCTTAAAAGGGGAAAAATAATGAGAATACAGAAGAAACTCGCACACACGCAGCTCTCGCCTTCACTCGTCTGTATTGAAAGAGGAAGAGAAGCGCGCGGAGTCCCCCTACTGCAACCCCAAGGCATTACCAAACGATCAACGAACAATTAACCCATACAGACGAAGATCAGTATTATCTGCATTCAACTTCTTAATATTGCTCTAATTTCTTAATAAAACTGATTTTAAGCAGTGATAAAACTTAATACGCATTATATAACAGACTATTTTATATGCAATAATGAATTATGAACTATAACACTCACTTGTCACATACTCCCCCTCAAAATAGATGTTGTCCCCAACATCCTAATGTAACCTTTCACCTTTAGTGCAAATAAGGGGTTAAACCATACACTATTAATCAACGCACAATGCACTGTTAATTCAGATCAACACTTCTGCTACATTTTATCCTATTTAGTGCAGTATTACAGGCTGGAACTCTTTTCATACATTTGTTCAGGCACAGGTAAAAACCCAATCTCCTTGAATGTCCTCTTTTGGTCTTTGTTTTGTATCCACTTAGACACATTACTGCCTTGTTAACAGTTCTGTTTGTGCAACAAATTCAAGTCAATTACACTCTCCTTTAACAAAGGTCCATGAGTGTGGTGTGATTTACTGCAACAGTGTCATATGAATGTGTATGTACAGTGTAACCACAGTCCATTGTATGTTCAACAGTCCATTTAAATGTGCATTCTGTGCTGAACACTCCATTTTGAGTGTAATGTGTATGCATTTAATCAGTTCAGTTTCTACCTTTCAGGTTCTTAGTGCCGGAAGTATTGTAGGTGATGTGGCTGCACAGTATATGTCCATGGCACCATCCAGTTTTGTTGTTGTAATGTCCTAATGTTGTGGCAAACTGGTGAACCAAGCCTATCATAAGTGAAAACCTTGGGCCGTCTGTGCTGTCGTCTGGACCGCTGAAGCTCCTCACCACTGGGGTCACTTGAAACAAGCAAGGGGATAGCTTCCTCAAAAGGCATATCCTCGACAGAACTGTCCTCTCTCTCCAGTGAGTTTTCCAGTTGATTTGTCGCTCCTTGTTCTCTATCTGGCTCAGGTGGCACGTTTTCCTCAGACTGTATGCATTCGAGCTCCGGAGGTGTACTACACACAGGGTTCATTATCTCAGGTGGGCCGGGTTCAGGTTGCTGCTGAAGTGGTACTGGATAATACTCATCTCCATCGTCCTCTTCTTCTGACTGCTCCGCTTCCTCAATTTGCTCCACATTTCTTTTCCTTGCTCGTGGCTGCACTGATGTTTCAAGTGGCAGGTAGTCACATGGAAGGAGAAGATTACGATGTAAAATCCTTGATCTCCCTTTTCCTTTCTCAGGTCTGAGTTCGTAAACAGGAATATCTGGACTCACTTGGCGCACAACTGTGTGGATAGTATCCTCCCAGTGGTTTCTCAGTTTTCCTGGACCCCCACGGGGTGTCATGTTCCTGATTAAGACACGATCTCCAGGCTGTAACACAGAGCTTTTAACTTTACGGTCATAATGTCTCTTACTTCTGATCGTAGCTTTGTGAGCATTCTCTCTTGTGATCTCATAGGCTTCTTCCATGCCCTGCTTCCATTTTTCCATGTAGTGATGGTGATTACCGTTCCCTTGTTCTGAGGTCAAGTTGAATAACATGTCAACTGGCAACCGTGGGGAGCGTCCGTACAGCAGATGGAAGGGGGAAAACCCAGTCACTTCGCTCCGAGTGCAATTGTACGCGTAGATCAGTTTGTTTAGTGAGTCTTTCCAGTTACTCTTTTGTCTCTCTGTGAGTGTCTTTAACATCTGAAGTAGTGTTCGGTTAAACCGCTCTACCTGTCCATTCCCTTGGGGATGGTAGGGAGTAGTTCTCGACCCAGCAACTCCACAATACTTTTTCAGTTGGGTGAACAGTTGGTTTTCAAACTCACCACCCTGATCGTGGTGTATTCTTGTTGGGAAGCCAAACCTCAGTGCATAGTCATTGAAGAGTTTGTCCGCAGCTGTTTTTCCTGATTTTGAAGTTGTGGCGTATGCCTGGGCAAAACGCGTAAAGTGGTCAATGATTACAAGAATATACTCATAACCACCATGACATTTGTCAAGATGCAAGAAATCCATTGAGACAAGTTCGAACGGTTGAGTGGTGACAATGCTCGTCATCGGGGCTCTTGTCTCATGACTTGGTTTCTTGTGTTTGAGACATACACACTTTTTTGCAACATAATCTTCTATCTCTCGTTGCATATAGGGCCAGTAAAACCGGTCCCGTATCAGTGACGTAGTCCTGTCTACCCCTTGGTGGCCCATTTCATCGTGGAGCTCCTTTAACACAGTACTTTTATGTTTTTCAGGAAGAACCAGTTGTTTTCTGCTTGTAGTTTTCCTGTACAATACTCCACTTTCATTCATTTCCAGCTTGTCCCACTCCCTAAGAAGGCATGTGATCTGTTGACTGAGTTGTTTTAGTTCGTGACCTGATGGTTTATCTCCTGCCAGTTTGAACCGAACCACGGGCCCAATAGTGGGGTCATTTCTCTGGTCATGTTTCAATTGTCCCGTTGGTAATGGAATGAGTAATGTGTCTGTCGCTAACGTTGCACATTCAGCTGAGATACCCACGGACCAAGATACACTGGACACATCCTGACTTTCCACTGCTTGGGTCGCCGCTCCAATCACATCATATGACATTTCCTCTGAACACTCTTCCATAAACATCTCCACATCCAAAGGCATTCTGGACAGACTGTCTGCATCAATATTTTCCTTGCCAGGGCGGTATTTTATAGTGAAATGGAAATCTGCCAATTCTGCTACCCAGCGGAAACCTGTTGCATTCAATTTAGCAGTGGAGAGCACATAGGTAAGTGGGTTATTGTCACTGTAGACAGTAAAGAATGGGGCATAGTATAGGTAATCACGAAATTTTTCTGTGATTGCCCACTTAAGGGCTAGAAACTCTAACTTGCCTGAGTGCAAGTGGTAATTCTTTTCTGCTGCAGTCAATGTACGAGAACCATAAGCAATCACACGTAGCTTTCCATTCTGTCTTTGATATAATACCGCCCCTAGCCCCTGGTTGGAAGCGTCAGTATGGAGGATGAATGGCTGTGAAAACTCTGGGAAACCTAAAACAGGAGGCTGAATAAGACAGTCTATCAATTGTTCCAATACTGTCTGATGCATGTCATGCCACTCAATGGGTGTGTTGGATGGAACTCCTCTACTGTTTCGTTTCGTTTGCCACGTTTTCTTTTTGTTTTGTAGGGTCTCAGTCTCGACAGGTGCTTTGATCAGGTCATACAAGGGGCCGGCAATACGTGAAAAATCCTTGATATACTGCCGGTAATAACTCAACAGTCCTAAAATTGCTCTCAACTCACCAACAGTACCTGGCTGCTTGTCTTTCAGGGCTCTTACCGCAGCAGTATCGGCAGGGTCCATTCTATTCCCCTCAGCAGACACAATTCTCCCAAGGTAACGTACTTCTGTCTTAAACAGGTCACATTTTTGGGGTTTCAGTTTTATCCCATGCTCCCTCAGTCGTTGCAGCACCTTTCTGACGTCATTGACATGATCCTCAAATGTTCGGCTAAACACAAGAACATCATCGAGATACGGCACGCATATTTCATCCCTCAAGTCTTCTAAGCACTGTTCCATGCAACGTTGAAATGCGGCAGGGGCATTCATGAGCCCAAAAGGGATCCTGACCCACTCATATAGGCCCCACGGGGTCACAAAAGCAGTCAACGGTCTACTTCCCTTTGCCATGAATCCCTGGTGGTATGCCTTACCTTGATCCAGCAGTGAAAAGAGAGTGTTTCCTCCCAGGGTGTCCATAATATCCTGGACTCTGGGGATGGGGTGGCGATCTGGATGAGTTTTCTTATTGAGCTCCCTGTAATCAATGCATAAGCGTAGAGTACCGTCTTTTTTCCTTACGCAAACAACTGGAGAGGCGTAGGAAGAGGTCGACTTTTCAACCCACCCTTGTGCTATCAAGTCCTGCAAATAGTCTTTCATCTCTCTGTATAAAGGTTTTGGAACAGAGAGGTACGTTTTTGACACTGGCTCACCATCTTTTAGTGAAATGTCCATTTGCAGGCTTTCCACACAGCCTATGTCATCATCAGACCTGGAGAATGACTCAGATTCTTCCCTTAACATCCGACTGACTGTCTGCCTCTGGTGTTCATTAAGGTGAGTCAAGTCAACAGGAGGTTCCCATTGTTCTTGGGTAGGGGTGCTTCCACTAGAGTTCTGAGCCTGGACATGGTGAATGGATGCAGTTGGTAAGTGATCTGTTTTAAATATGTTGGCAGGATACACTGATCTGACTGACTGAACAGTTCCGATAACAGTCCTTCCTGGTAACATAATATCATGACTTGTGGGGTTTTGTACACTGACAACAATTTTTGGGGTCATTCCTACCTTCACTGACACAAGAGTGTCACAGAACTCTAGTCCTTCAGGCCACTGTGGGTTCTCGTCAGGTTCAAAGATAAGGCTCTGGTCCTCTCTGAAAGGTGGGGCCTGTATTCGACACTCAATTTGGATGGCGGTAAGTTTAGGCACACTGACTCTCTCATTTACTGTCCTCACATTATGTCCACATGTCTGTCCTACACTCACTGCATTAATAAAGGTTTTTGCTTTGTTTTTCCTGAGATGAGGAAAAGCCATTTTTACTGCATTCACAAGTTTGTCTCTATCCACATGCTTTGTTTGCTCTTGCAGGGTATCTAGAACAAGGCGCTCAATGACATTAAAGCCAATAATAGGACATTGTTGCTGTTTGCCTTTTAGCACTAACATGGGTATTAGCAGCTCATCATCACTAGCAGTAAGTTTAAAGGACACTTCAAGCCATCCGACATATGGCATTTCTGTTCCATTGGCTGCTTCGAGTTGCAATGGGTCAAGTGGGTCGACAAGCTCTGATACATCTCTGAGAGGAACATCAGGTAAATGGCTTTTTTTCCATACCTCATCTATAGCACAAACTTGTGAACCTGTATCCCAAAGAGCCTGGGTTTTCTGTTTGTGTAGGAAACATCTGATGACACACTTCTTCCCTACTAACTCACTTACAGTGGGCGTTTTCTCAGGAGCACCATTTTTCTTGCTCTTGACTTTAGCATGTGATGGAGTTGCCTGCTTCTTGATAGCTGAACATGCATATGGCTTGCAAAGTCTTTTGTGGGAGGGCCAATGGTTTCCCTGACACTCCTTTGAGCAGTATAGAGTGATTTTACAAACTGAACAACATTTCAATTCCTCAATTCCTTTCTCTTCTTCACAACCTGCACAAAAGTGGGACTTATCAATATCGCTGGTTGCTCCATGTCCCGTAGGAGCAACCCCTTTTAGTTTAAAGGGATTCTCCGGGTGGGCTCTGATGGTCTCTGTGCTTTACAACCTGCTCTGAAGTGCTCACTGCTTCCACACCTGAAGCAATGCTGACAGTACTCCTCGCCTGCTTGAGTACATGAGGAACACCTTGGCTGAGGGCGTCGTGCTGTGTAAAACCTCTGTGGTGCAAACCTCTGCTGAAACTGGGCCGTCTCTCTCATCCGCCCAGGGCTGAATGCTGGTCGATATTCCTGCACTGCTGTTGGCGAGTGCTGGTGGTAAAAAGGCATGTCATTTGACTCAGTCTTATAAGGTGAGGATTGTGGGGGTGAAAACACTGGGTATGGGGAGGGCACAGTTGCTGGTTCTCTGCTTGGTGGGAGGTACTGTGGCGGTGCAGATGTGGGTTTTTGGATTGTTTCCCTTATTTGGCAGATCTCAGCTTTCAAGTCTTTCAATAGCATCATGTCAGAGCGCATTTCTTTGATTTCAGCAAGCAGATCGGGGGGGAGTGTAGCTTGGCTTTGTGAGGTGGCGCTTTTCTTTTCCCCCAGAGCTTCACTTGACTGGACTGTGTTCACATTAGTTACACGTGATGGGCCAGCATGTTTCTTTTTGTCCTGCCTCTCTTTTTCATTGGCACATGAAATGTTCAGTTTCTCCAGCAACAACTCATCAGAGGTGTCTGTCTGTAGGAGGTAGGGCTGCAAGTCACCTTTAATATTGTCACTCTGGAGGCCAGTTAGGACAGTATGCATAAACAGACTCTGGACTAGTACTGGATCGTATTTTAGACTTGAATCAGCTTCCTGAGACGCAAACAGGATTTTTTGTCTTAGGTCCATTGCTCTTAACAGAAAGTTTTGAGGGGTCTCTTTACTGTTCTGAACCTCAGAAGTGAGTTGTTTGTATAACTCTGTGGCGCCTCTCTCCTGGTAATGACACCTAAGGATCCTACGGAGGGCAGGCAGTGTTAGGTTGTCTTTTCCTTCAAGGTAACTTCGTAACTGCAGGCCTGGTGTGATTGCACGGATTACAGCGTCAATAATCTCTGACTCTGGATAGCCTTTGCTGAGCCCACTTTCAATTTGTTTGGCCAGACTAGAAAATGTTAGCTTATCTTTTTGCCCTGGCTCACCTATCTGGCCAGATATCTTAAAATCTTTGCGCCACATGGAGCCATTAGGGGGTGCTGTGGCCATATTCTTTTCTGGCTTGCTGGAACTGGCAGTGGGGTACATGCTTGTTTTCATTAGGTCATACATTGCGTTCTCTTTTTCTTTCAATGACAGCCTTAGCGCCTCTACTTCTTTCTGGAGGTTTTCCTGTAGCTCAGTTTGACTGGAAATTTCATTTTCACTTACGTTTGTTGCCGTAACAATTTTGTCTATTATGTCGTGTACACTTAGGAGGTCTGACATACCCTCATCCTCTAGGTCGGCCAATTCTTCCCGTTCAAGATACTTTATTACATGTGAAATCACTTGACTGCGAGTTTTACCAGTTACATATTCTTTCTCTGGTCCCGAAATCAGCAGTGCATTGCATACTTTAATCAGCTGTTCGACAGTCAACTTGTACAACGCTCCTTTAATCTCCAATTGCAGCTTCTCCAATTCGGACTCCATTTTATCAGAGAGGGCATAAGCAGTAAAATGAGGGTTAATCTGACTTAATTGGCTTTTTTCTGCTCCCTAGTGGTTAATTTTGCTCACTTCAGGATACAATGCGCCAGGTTCATCTGAAAACCACTTCCACCGCCCTGCTGAACTCTTTTTTTCTCTGATACCTGGGTTGTTTGAAGGGATGATCGACGCAAGGACTCCACTTACAGCTCAGGGGTGATCCTCAAGCCAAACATCCCAGCGGTGCCTCCAAATGTTGTGCCCTTAAAAGGGGAAAAATAATGAGAATACAGAAGAAACTCGCACACACGCAGCTCTCGCCTTCACTCGTCTGTATTGAAAGAGTTTTTGAACAATGTATACGAGAAAACATACATTTCAAAATTAGTGCACTCATCAGATTCAGGACCACAGTCACAAGTATCTTATTAATGCATTCTAAATTATCTTTTTATCCAAATTTCCATATGAAATGTAAATTGTTTTTAACAAAGTTATCAAATTACATTAATACTCATTTTTTACGTTAGTTCTCACATAACACTAAAATGAATTATACTTTTAACAGTATTCATTGTCTCAAGCATGACACAAACTCACCCTTATAGTGATAAATTCACAATATATCTTACAACAAAAATATATGAATGTCGGTAGCTCACTTGAACACCAAAAATAAAGTTAACACTCATATATAGCGGGACTCGGACACGACGGAGCACGAGGTCTCCGGCTGCTAGCATGACGTGGTCTCTCAGTTAGCACAAAACTCTTTAACGACATGTAAAACGTCTCTTTTACTCAGATAAACCTAACATAATGAAATGTATTCTAATATCAACATGTGTTAATATTTACATTGCTTTTGTGAGTGGTCATTACCTTAAAAGGGGAAAAATAATGAGAATACAGAAGAAACTCGCACACACGCAGCTCTCGCCTTCACTCGTCTGTATTGAAAGAGGAAGAGAAGCGCGCGGAGTCCCCCTACTGCAACCCCAAGGCATTACCAAACGATCAACGAACAATTAACCCATACAGACGAAGATCAGTATTATCTGCATTCAACTTCTTAATATTGCTCTAATTTCTTAATAAAACTGATTTTAAGCAGTGATAAAACTTAATACGCATTATATAACAGACTATTTTATATGCAATAATGAATTATGAACTATAACACTCACTTGTCACACAGACACCCCTCGTTGTAAATGCTTCTGTTTAAAATTATATTAAATAAATATAATATTAAATAAATATAACTATATATATAATTACATCTAAACGTATGAAAGTTTAGTTTCAAAGAAGGGAGGACAGTAAATTTTGAAGACTCTGCCATAATCCTGTTTTCCTCGGTTTTCCTCCGTTTTAATCTCCCCAACCGGAAACTGACGAGCATCCTTGCGTCAAATGCGGAACTTATGCGTGCATATAGCCCATTACGAAGTCAGTAGTGTTGCAGCATCTGGCTAGCCAGCTCTGCTCTATTTACCACAGCTGCAGCTACAAACATTTTTAACATTTATTAACAGAAATTCATGACCGGTGCTGATGATGTCCCTCGTCTTGGCTTTCCCAAAAAAAAGCTGAAATTGACTTTTACAGTCAGGAAGAGACTGCCTTATGCATCAACTTGCTCAATGGTGCTTTTCCTTCCAATAGGGGTGTTTGATGAATCAGAATTAGAAAACCTGCTGAAAGATGCCGTAAAAGGCTCAGCTGGGTTTGGAAAAATCTAGATCTGGTATAATATTCTGAATCTTGCTCTTGATCATGTTCTTGATCATGCTGCAATGGTTTTCCAAATGTTCAATATATTAGAGTAATAGTTGTAAAAGTAATACCACAGCAAGTGATTGGGAGCACTTCACAGGGCACATATACAGTGGGGCCAAAAAGTATTTAGTCAGCCATTGATTGTGCAAGTTCTCCTACTTAGAATGATGAGAGAGGTCTGTAATTTTCATCATAGGTACACTTTAACTATCGCAGAAATCCAGGAAATCACATTGTAGGATTTTTAAAGAATTTTGGTCAATAACAAAAGTTCAACTCCATACTTTGTAATATAACCTTTGTTGACAATGACAGAGGTCAAACATTTCCTGTAAGGCTACGTCCACATTAATCCGGATACATTTGAAAACGGGGTTTTCGTTTAAAAACGTTCTCCGTACACACTAGCGTTTTCAGGTGTTTTCCGACATTTCAGTGTGGATGAGAAACTTCTAAATTCACTTTACTGCGCATGCGTGAAACTTCACAAAAGCTCAGCTGAATTAAAGTGAATTACTGCAAAATATCTCACCATCACGGATGCGTCCAGGTCGCATTCAGTCACCATATGTTTGGTCTAAAACGCAACTGCTCTCCTGTTTTGCTGCAGGACAGCAAATGTGAGTAGACTACATTATCTGTTATCTTTGCAGTACTGTGCTATGAAGAATAGCACATATTAAGTAACATAGAAAGTAACATATTTTAGCAATAGTGTAAAAATGAATAACACATAACAGGCACAATACCGATAAACATGAATATCTATTGGTCCTACATGGATCACATGATTAAACTTACGTCATCGTTTTGAAATCCCTCCGGTTTCACTGTCCACACTACAACGCGAAAACAGCGTTTTCAAATTTATCCACTTTGGAGAGCGTTTTCCAAACGATACGTTTTTGTTGACTTAAAACGGCGTCTCAGTGTGGACGGAAGGCCAAAACGGAGAGAAAAATATACATTTTCAAACGAAAACGTATTAGTGTGGACATGGCCTAAGTCTTCACCAGGTTTGCACACACTGTAGCTGGTATTCTGGCTCATTCCTCCATGCAGACCTCCTCTAGAGCAGTGATGTTTCGGGGCTGTCGTTGGGCGACACGGACTTTCAACTCCCTCCACAAATTTTCTATGGGGTTGAGGTCTAGGCCACTCCAAGACCTTGAAATACTTATTACGGAGCCACTCCTTCGTAGCCGGGGCGGTGTGTTTGGGATCATTGTCATTCTGGAAGATCCAGTCATGTTTCATCTTCAAGGCTCTCACTGATGGAAGGAGGTTTTGGCTTAAAATCTCACGATACATAGTCCCGCTCATTCTTCCTTCAACACGGATCAGTTTTCCTGTCCTCTTTGCAGAAAACAGCCCAAAGCATGATGTTTCCTCCCCCATGCTTCACAGTAGGTATGGTGTTCTTGGGATGCAACTCTGCATTCTTCTTCCTCCAAATACGACGAGTTGAGTTTTTACCAAAAAGTTCTATTTTGGTTTCATCTGACCACATGATATTCTCCCAATTCTCTTCTGGATCATCCATATGCTCTCTGGCAAACTTCAGATGGGCCTGGACATGTACTGGCTTAAGCAGGGGGACACTCCTGGCACTGCAGGATTTGAGTCCCTCTCGGTGTAGTGTGTTACTTATGGTAGCCTTTGTTACTTTGGTCCCAGCTCTCTGCAGGTCATTCACCAGGTCCCTCCATGTAGTTCTGGGATTTTTGCTCACCATTCTCATGATCATTTTGACCCCACGGGATGAGATCTTGCATGGAGCCCCAGATTGAGGGAGATTATCAATGGTCTTGTATGTCTTGTATTGTATTGCTCCCACAGTTGATTTTTTTCACACCAAGCTGCTTGCCTATTGTAGATTCACTCTTCCCAGCCTGGTGCAGGTCTACAATTTTCTTCCTGGTGTCCTTCGACAACTCTTTGGTCTTGGCCATGGTTGAGTCTGGAGTATAACTGTTTGAACCCATTATTTGTATAAAAGACACCTGTCCACAGCCTCAAACAGGTGCCAATAATACAGGTAACGAGTGGAGGAGAGAAGAGCTTCTTAAAGAAGAAGTTACAGGTCTGTGAGAGCCAGAAATGTTGCTGGTTTGTGGGTGACAAAATATTTTCCAGCATAATTTACAAATAAATTCTTTAAATATCCTACAATATGATTTCTGGGATTTTTTTTTTTTTTTTCATTTTGTCTCTCACAGTTGAAGTGTACTTATAATGAAAATTAGAGACCTCTGTAAATTCTGTAAATTCTATTACAGAAAAGTAGGAGAGTCAGCGCAGTAATATCATCACTCTGGAGAGGGAGATGATTTTTCGCTAGTGATGATATTACTACGCCGAGTCGAAGTGCTCCCAAGCACTTGCTGTGGTATTCCACCATACATTATAGTTATCCACTTTACACACTTAGGGTGTATTCACACCTGCCTTGTTTGGTTCGATTGAATCGAACTCTAGTTCGTTTGCCCCCTTGGTGCGGACCTTTTGGGCAGGTGTGAATACAACAATCGAACTCGGGTGCGGTTCCAAACGAACTCTGGTACGGTTCGTTTACGGTGTGAACATGAACCGACCCAATTGCAAGAAAGCACTGCGTCGAAAGAGAATATTGCGCGTCTTTCTGCACGTCCACGCGTCTTGTGTGAATGTCTAATCGCGCAAAGATGCAAAAAAAATATCATTTGCAGTTCATAAAGCATTTGCAGTTTACCACCTTTTGGTGGTGGTTGACGAGTTTCCCCCTTAAAGCGAGTGCCGAGAAAAATTCTATATAAATGTAATGAATTATTATTATTATTATTATTAATGTAAGGATAGTTACAATACAAGGATGATGATGTGTTAATTTACGTTAAACTGGACAAACTTAATCGCAAGCGTTAACATTGACAGCACTTGTTAGTACACAATAAGAATCTCATTATTTGAATGAGTGAACATATAGCCCCTCTCTATGAATGAAAACTTTATACCTTCTCCGTCTTCTGTGCAGTGCCACTTGTAACGCAAAGTTGAGATGTTGCCCAGAGATAAAAAAAAAACAGAAGGTGGTCGAATGAAAAGATGCATGAGAGACGAGAGTTGTCGTATTTCCCCGCGTTTATAGAGCCACTCAAACGTTACACTCGTCGTCTTCTCAAAATCCGAATTACAACTTCGTATAGATGACATACTCATTAGTTTCTTCATATTGCGTTTGTACAGAATTAACACAAAATTAGTAAAAGAACAAATATTGCAGTATGAAATATATGGAAATATCTCCATGCTGAGCCTTTTTTGCACTTCCTGATTTCCCTTGAGAATCCTTGTCCAATGAATGGACGACCTTAGCACACGTGTGGTTTGGTTTACAAATTTTGGTTCACTTGCAAAAAGAGCAGTGTGAAAGCGAACCGTACCAAAAAAAAATAATAATAATTTATTTGGTCCGGACAAAAGCAAGTGAACTATCGGACTTTCCTGGTGTGAATACACCCTTAGAAACATGTAATGTTTTATTTTGTGTCACCATTCTTGGTCGAGTTACTCTACTTGTGTAACTGTATTTAAATAGGGAAAATGTGGAGGTGTTTGTTTGCTTCTCTGCTTGGCCCCTATTGAATAAACTGGGCTAGTTAAGTGCTATCCAAGTGTCTTGCGTGCCAGAGCGAGAGAGGTATGTATCAACTCATCTTAGCATTGGGCGTGGCATGGGAGCATTTCACCCATTTAAATATTAATCTTAATTTAAAGTGGATCATACATGTAGTCGAAATGTAAAAGATTTTTTGAATTTGGTGCCCTCTTGACTGAGAAAAGATGCATTTGTATATGTACTACTACAACACCCACAATGCACCGGAAGCTCCGCAAGCCACACCCACTAATCCGGAACAGCGCAAACAGAGAAATCACTCTTCCGTCTACAAGGCTAACGTTAGCTGTCACCAGAGTTTGAAATTCATTTCACACAAAATGTCTAGTTAGTTGGCTGTGGTGAGCTGGACGATCGAGGGCAAGGGACGTAAGAGGACGGTGCACTGGGCAGGTCCGGTGGGGTGAGTAATAACGAAAGACACCTGTGAGGCGCGCGCCGGTCTCGCGTCTCTCACGGAGGAGCGAAAGCATAAAATAAGGAGCGACGACAGCAGATCGAGAGAGAAACAGGCCTGATTTTATGTTGTTTTGTTTCCGTTGTGTGTAATGTTACAGCAGTCATCAATGAGTGGCTGCTGGCTTATACTTTCGTTTTGTATTTGTTCATTTTACTACTTTTTATTTATTTTTATTTTTTTATTTAACAGTCAGACATACATACAAACCAACATAGTGCAGTACTAAGCAATCTTGTAATTCCATAATTCCAGAAGTGACATAAGAGTGATTTAAGTGTTTGATCTAAGTGTGTGAGTGGGTGTGAGTGTGGGTATGTGTATGTGTGTGTATGCGTAAACAAAGTAACCATTTATTATTTATTACCATTGTCATTACCATCACCACTAGCCTGGCTGCGCCCTCCTACGCACTTCCGCTCAATTTCATTTTACTTCAGTAACTATGTTTGGGATCGCTCCATATCCTTAGGTTTCCAGAAATCAATTTTTTGTAGGACCAATCAGCGAATAGAGGGATTGAGAACGATGATGCGCGTCAGTTTGAGTTCAGTAATGGCAGCGGAGAAAGACGTGAGAAAAGCTATTCGGTCCGTTGTTGGAAAAGAAACTGCCGAATATACAGAATTTAAAGCCGGATTGTTATCGTCTCACCTCTTGTTGCACAACTGAGGACCACGTGAAGGAGGCAGAAAGTTTGGAAGTTTGTGCTGGGCAGCTCGTGCACGATGACCGTGACATTTTGGACGGATGGTTTAGCCTGGTGTTCGCGGTGTTCGGAAGCCCCGAGTCCTGGCTGCTAAACTATTGTTGAAGATCCGCTCAGGAGTCATGTCAGTCGCTCATATTCCCAACTGTATATTTACTGATTCTTGTAATGAATAGAACATTTTGAGCCCCTTTGTGCACTCGTGCAGGAGGTTGGTGTGTCAGTTTTACATGTTGTAAATCATACAAATTGGTTGTGATTTTTTTAAAATAATTGTCATAAATAAAAATGTGAAAAACCATACTCTGACGATATTTG
Source organism: Pimephales promelas (assembly GCF_016745375.1). The sequence continues at coordinate 4,740,645 of NW_024121144.1, forward strand.
ATTTTCAGTTTTAGATGGCAATGGTTGATTTGTTTTACTAAAAAAAACATAAATGCCACATAAAAATGTACAAACACATACTTTGAAGGCCATAATTAAGGTAATTAAGAAACAATAAGACGTAATATGAAAAATTGTAGTTTATTACACATCTGCAGATAGAGACAAGACTGATCATTCACTGTAGCTGCTACAGCATTTGCGGCAGATCAGAAAACGACCTCAGTAGCGTATTTGTAATGATTAGACACAGCTTCCACCGTTGAATGAAAATATCACTGTCCTTCGTGTCAAATATACATTTCGAATTATTAATTGTTCCTAGATTAACAAAACCTGCAGCGCTCATTGACTGAAATCCTATTGTAAACATAATCCTCTGATCATTCGGACTTGTTGTTTCCAGCCATTTCGGCGCATGACATACGTCACTCACGACACCCCGTTAGCGATTGGCTATGGCAGATCGTGAGTGACTTTGGGCAGATCCAATAGATTTGAACTTTAATAGTGAACCCGCCTACAAGGAAGGAAACGTTTCTCAATGGAGCGGTTCCAGACTCTATGTGGAAATGAAATGAACTAGAGTCTGGTTGAACCAGGCTACATCACCACCCCCACTCCCCACTACCACCATATTGCCAATATTGTGTTGGTCGATTTTTATTTCCATCCTTCCTCCTATGTAACAATTGCCATTGTCAACCCTGTATAAAATAAAAGATGATATAATAAGATTATATAAGATAACCTTCCCCCACATCTCTTCAGTCCCTATCTTTTCCTATTTTTTGTGTTATGTGCAATGTCTAAACTGCATTAAAGGATTAGTTCACTTTTGAAAAAACTTTTGCTGATAAATTACTCACCCCCATGTCATCCAAGATGTCCATGTCTTTCTTTCCTCAGTCGAAAAGAAATTAAGGTTTTTGATGAAAACATTCCAGGATTTTTCTCCTTATAATGGACTTCAATGGGAACCAGGTCCAACCGAGGTCCAAACGACAGTTAATAACAGTTTCAGTGCAGCTTCAAATGTTTTTAAACGACACCAGACGATGAATAAGGGTCTTATCATGTGAAACGATTGGTTATTTCAAAGCTTATTCCAAAAATGTAACTTTTCTAAGGACAAATGCTAGCCTTGTAATATATTGTAAGGCGTGTTTGCAACGTCACGTAATACGTAATTACGTTCAAAAGGTCACGGGCGACGTAGCCGGAAGTACAGAATCAAAATCGTCCGACATCGTTGTTTTACCTTTTAATTCCTTTTTTGTAAACGGCATTTGAGTTAGTTTTCACGTTCAACCTATGCGTTCAACTTGTAAACACTCTGACTCTGTACTTCTGGCTACGTTGCCCGTGACCTTTTGAACGTAATTACGTATTACGTGACGTTGCAAACGCGCCTCACAGAATGGAGAAAGGCTAGCATTTGTCCTTAGAAAAGTTACATTTTTGGAATAAGCTTTGAAATAACCGATCGTTTCGCATGATAAGACCCTTATTCATCGTCTGGTGTCGTTTAAAGACATTTGAAGCTGCATCTGTAACTGTTATAACTGTCGTTTGGACCTCGGTTGGACCTGGTTCCCATGGAAGTCCATTATAAGGAGAAAAATCCTGGAATGTTTTCATCAAAAACCTTAATTTTTCCATATATACATATTCCTTTTTTTCCTTCCCTATTCTATGTTGTGGTGCATTAAAAACCCATGAAAAGATAAGGGGGATATTATTGCAGTAGTTATGACAATGACACTTAATTCCAATACAGCATTGACAATGGTAATATTTATGATTATAATAGTAACAACAATAACAATAATAATATTAATAATAAATGATAATGATGATGGCAGTGGTGATCACAATGGTGAAAGCAAAAGACAGCAACAACAGCAATTACAATACTGAAAAAATAAAAGTGAAAATAGTAATCATGTTTCATTTTACTATTAAAATGTTTACATGTTCGCTGGTTCCTGCCTCCTTCTTCCCACAACAACAAACCCCGTTAACATTACATTGGCAAACTCATTAAGTTAGTGAATTACTCCTCGTTTGTATTTATTTCTATATGGTGAATTACTGCATGATACCTGGATGTTAAGTCAGGCGAAACTATCACAACACACGTCCGTGTGCTCGTCTGATTCAGAGATTTCCTCCAGGAGAAATTTCCATCCTTAAAATTCTCTATAGCAGACGGACTCTATCTGTGTTCGTAATGTTAGTTCAAACACTATGAACCTGAATTTGGTGACAGTACAATTTGTCACAGTGAAGTTATGTCCTTGAAATTTCAACCGACTGCTTGGAAACAAATTTATAAAACTCGTTCTGAGGAAAATTGGGTTGTTGCTCGTTGTCGTTGCTACTGTAAGGTGTCATTTGTGTTTTAACAACATTTAGCTCACAAATATTGATCCGGGAAGTTCTAATCTTTGAATATAGGCCTATTGCCAACTTCACTGAACTCCTTGAAGCATGTTCAAACACAGTGAAATGCTCCATTGTTAACGCGTAGAGCAGTCTGAAAGACTGCCAGCGAGACATAAAACAGGAAATGACATAAAGCAAATTATTTTCAATTTGGGATGAACTGTATATTTAACTTAACTACTCAAACTAAGTAATTTTCTCAATTTGCAATTTGTAGGCTATAGCCTGTACTTTCACTCACTCATTAGGAAACTCGAAAAGAATGTTTAGGCCAGCAACATTAAGGGAGCTCTGGGGAGAGTGGCACATGCACAGCTGTCCTGTGCAGACCACTATACAGCCCATTAATAATACTATACCAGAATGGGCTTTGTTTTCATCCAAATGCGTCAGTCAGCTGGTGCCCACAGTTCCCGTGATGGCTTTGAAGGCTCTGTGCACTGTTGAATTCTCAATGGACCAATTACAGAATTTGGTTGGACATGTCCACGCCTGGAGCAAATGCCTGGAGCAAATATTCCGCTTGGTGTATTTTGAGTGTAAGCGTTATGCAAATGATCTTTGCTGTGAAGGAAGACTGTGTCAACAAAACACTGTTTTCTGTCAGTTTTAAAATCAATAAGCTCCTTTACTTTGAACACATGCAGCCCTATTCAGGTGCAAAGCAAGTGTTTTTTTGCTAGTTTCAGCTTGACACAGTTGTCATTTTCACATCCTGCGCCACGTTGTTTAAATGGCAAATACATTTGCAGCATGGGCATGCTGGTCTGAAAACAAGGTGTGTTTAAGTGCATTGTTGCCACGTTTTAGTTATCATTAGTTAACATTAACTAAGATTAATACATGCTGTAGAAGAATTTTTAATTCTTAGTTCATGTTAATTTCAACAGTTACTAATGCATTATTAAAATCAAATGTTGTATTTCTTAACATTAGTTCATGCCAGGTGCAGTAAAATGAACAATCAATGATTTGCTGGATTTGTATTAATTAACATTAACAAAAATGAATAAATTCTGTAACAAATATATTGCTCATTGTTAGTTATTAAATGTTATTTTTGGCTAATGTTATTAAATAAGACCTTTGTAAAATGTTGCCAAATTAAAGCTATACTAAAAACAATGAACACTTTTCAAGGAACAATGAAATATGTACAATGAGGAATAAGAAAAACACTGAAACTGAAATGAACTTGAAATTAATTTTATATGCTCTTCACATACACCACAATCTTTGTCGACAGTTTCTAAGGTTCCTTTTTGCTATTCAGGGTTTAAGAATGTGCTGCCAGTTTCATTTAAAAAAATTTGGCCTCAATCTAAGATTAATTGTATTTAACTAAATATCATCAATCTAATACTACTTAATGTCCAAACCTGCTGTTAAATATTTACCTAAACCGTTTTCCACCCGGAGGAGCAAAGTTTAGATCAAATATAGGTGTGATAGTCTTTGTTCAATATCAGGATGTACGTTTAAACATTCAGATAGCTCCAAGCTATTTAGTTTTTCTTATAAAACAGGATTCCAAACAGACAAATTCCTTGTGTTAAGAGATAAAAAAAATACTGTCGCTCACAGCTGAGCTCCAGAAAGTAATGTTAGTTAATCAGTAATGAGGTGGCTTTGACAGTTGCAGATTTGAAAAACAAAAGCATGAATAAAGAAGACAGTATAGAGAAAGAAATCTCTGATGACCGAGGCACTTCTTAATTAAAATGTCTTTATTGAAAAAATGACATGTCCTAAACGGACAAATTTGAAAAGCTCACACGTAGCAGCATGGAGCCTTCTTCAGGGCATGGTGAAGCAGGTAGAAAACTGATCTCAATGACAAAGACACACACACACACACACACACACACAGCAAGCACACAGGTGCTGGCAATTAGTGTTAAAGGTCCACAGTCAATTGCCAATACACGCCTCTCACACAGTTTCCAGCACTAAAAATACAATCACAAATAAACAGAAACAAATAACATCCATAGGCCTATATACTCATGTACACATTGCCAGGTCACATCTCTCACATGGTTCTCAAGAACGAATCTATTGATCACAATGTTAAATGAAAAACATATAAGCGACAAAACAAAAAGCATACATATACACTCATGCATATATTGAGAGAACACACTTCTCAAATGATTTATTGTCATTTGATGTGGTAGAAGGATAGATGAACCCAAAAGCAGACTGATTGCTCAACACAGAATTTATTCAAGACAAAACAGAAAACAAAACCCACGAGGGGGCAAAACAAGACTGGGTAGTAAACACTAGACATAGACTGAGGTCAAGACAGGAACAATATTAAGACACGAACAGATTCTAGAATAACTAGGGTTGCCACCTTCACTGAGGCAAAATAAGGGACACCCATACACGAGATAAATAAATAATTAAATTAAATTTAAAAAAGAAAAATGCGTCAAGTGTATGGAACTGATTATTTCAACATGCCAACTTGACAGCTCAACAATAAACCACGAGAAAAAATGAGATCAAGTATGTGAGCTTGCAACAGAAAACATTTTATATTATTATTTTACTCTTATTTACTTATATGAACTCTTCTGTATATGTTAGGGATTACAGAACCATTAATCATGTTTTTGACAATTATGCATGGATTGTTTTTATTTACTAAAATTGTTTTTAATTTGATTTTGAAATTGTTATGTAATTATTTGTCAATTTTTTATTTAAATAATGTAGCACTTTTAAAACTTTCTTTCAATTGCCATAAAGTGTGTATAACAGATAGGATCACAATTTAGTATGCATATATGATTAATATTTAATAATGAAAATTATAATATTTAAATATATTAATCTGTTTAATAACATTAACAAATAGGTTACTTGTCTACCAAGCTCTGTATATTAATATTATATATTTATTTTCCAAAGAAAAAAACAACAACAACAACAAAAAAACATAGGCCTATACCTTTAAAAGCAAGGATTTGTCTGCCACGGCCATAGGTCATGGCATGCTGCTTTTAGTCGCATGTTCTCTAGACTCATCATGGAAACAAAGACACTAAAATGCAACCACGGGCAAATTAATTACTCTACTTCTTGTGAAATTGATTTCATTATAATTAGGCTATTAGTATTATCCATAGCCTACTGTAAAATCCTTATTTGTTTATGTGTGGGTCTATGTAAAATTATGTCTGTTGATATGACTATTTGTATTATTGGTAAGAAAATCTATTTATTATTTATGTATTCAGACATAGGCTATTGTTAATTCTATTATAGCCTATGGAATTCTCTGGGTTTGTTAAGCAAGTTATTTTTCTCCACAACATTCACATTTTTATTATTAAATATGTATTTAATATCTCTCTCTCTTATTTATTATTATTTAGGCTACTCATTGCCACTGACACTTTCCAGCGAAGTACTTGTTTCCTCACACTCTCGTCGTTACTTTTGCATACGCTTTCGTTTCAGAGGTGGACACAACTCTCTGCCAAAAGACCCGCCCTCTTCTGACTCTGATTGGCCCTGAACCTGATGGTGTTAAACAAACCAATCAAACCAACAATGGCAGCGCGTATTACCCAATCTAGGGTAGAATAGGACGCGTCTTCACAGAATGCGGGTGGCATGATTTGCATGGAATCATGCGTCGGAAATACGGGACAAATGCGCTTTTTATTTCACAAATACGGGACGATTCCGTATTTTAAGGGACGGGTGGCAACCCTAAGAATAACAGTCTTCTCAATGAATTACTCACTGCAAACTTAACACAACATCAAACAGATGTCACAGCAGGTTTCACAATGAACCGACACAGGACAGCAAATACAAGGGCAAGATAAAGGGAGACTAATGATAACAGAACAGGTGACGAGACAACGCAAGCACACAGCCCAAACAAATGGCCATGTGCTTACACATAAAACATGGTTCTGCCATGATCCTGCCACAAGACTAGGAAAAATCAGCGACATGATTGCAGAATCATGACAGAACCCCCACCTTAAGGTTGGCTATCAGACGCTCCTCAAAGGGACACGAAGCACAAGACAAGACAGAACGAGACATAGACAAAAACCAACAGAACATAGCAAACATCAACAATGTCAAACATAAAAAAAACTATAGCAGGGTTCGGATGAAACAATAAAAATAACAAACACGGGAGGGGGGGCGGGGGAACAAGGGAGTTCATGGGAGATAGTCCAGGGTGGATGGGTGGACTGGGGGTCTTGGGCTTTCGGGACGAGGGCTGAGGGCGCGGAATCCGGGCAGACTTGGATGGGGACACATGAGGCACAGTCTTAGGGGAAATGGTCCGGGGTGATGTGGTGACAGGGGTGAACGGGGAAACGCACAGGGCACAGAGGGTGAAGAAACAGGTAACCAGACCGGGGGAACAGCAGGGGACACATGACTGGGGATGTTGCAGGCGACCGGGGAGTGGTGAGAGGCAATGCTGGGCTCTCAGATTCAGTTTCAGAACCAGTGCTCTCCATAGCAGACTCGGACACCTCGTTCTCTGCAGTAGACTTGGAAACCGCACTCTCTAACGCAGACTCGGGGACAGCACTCTCTGACGCCGACTCGGGAGCAGCGCTCTCAGCAGCTGACTTGGGAGCAGTGCTCTCTGCAGCTGTAGGCACGGGGTCTGGGGACAAGACGGGACTAACAGGGACTTCTAGGATTTTGACAAGAGGTGACAGGTATTCAGACAGGGTTCTTGCAGCAATAACAACCGGCATATCCTGATTAGCTGAAACTGAGCGTATAACAGCCTCAGCGGCAGAATTGACCGCCTCCCTCTCTGCAGCACTCACGACTGTAGACTCCTGCTGGAGCGGGCTCTGGGACGGCGCCTGCTGGAGCGGGCTCTGGGACGGCGCCTGCTGGAGCGGGCTCTGGGACGGCGCCTGCTGGAGCGGGCTCTGGGACGGCGCCTGCTGGAGCGGGCTCTGGGACGGCGCCCGCTGGAGCAGGCTCTGGGAGAGACAGAGGAAAAGAGGCTCCCTTCTTCCTCTTCCTGGGTCGTGGAGCAGAGGACATAGCCAGGTTTGTGACTGGTTGGGGAAGCACAGCAGGAAGTGTGGTCTCAGTGGAAGAGGACTCCGAAGTAGACTCCCACGACAGCCGTCTTTCTCGTTTGCCACGGAGACTGGCGGGTGCAGCTGACGCGTCAGGAGCCGAAGTAGAGTGAGCCTGGTTCCCCTGCGTAACCACAGCTAAAACGTGACCCTCAGGGATCACTGGCAGCCTGGCAGGTGGTAACGAGGTGGTGGAAGCCTGCGGATCCTCCTGGGAGAAATGATCCCAGAGTCGGGCCCAATTCTTCAGGATCCACTCACCCTCGGGTGGGACAGGACCGTTGATTCTCTCTCCGTCGTTGGGAGCCGACAACCACCACTGTTCCGGCTGTGGCCGGAACTGGGAGAACAAACTGTCTGCTGGGTTCTTTGTTGGTCGGTTCATTCTGTCATGTGGTAGAAGGATAGACAAACCCAAAAGCAGACTGATTGCTCAACACAGAATTTATTCAAGACAAAACAGAAAACAAAACCCACGAGGGGGCAAAACAAGACTGGGTAGTAAACATTAGATTTAGACTGAGGTCAAGACAGGAACAATATTAAGACACGAACAGACTCTAGAATAACAGTCTTCTCAATGAATTACTCACTGCAAACTTAACACACCATCAAACAGATCTCACAGCAGGTTTCACAATGAACAGACACAGGACAGCAAACACAAGGGCAAGATAAAGGGAGACTAATGATAACAGAACAGGTGACAGAGATAAATTAATCAAGACTAAACAAGGGTAACAAGGGGGCGGAGTTAGGTGACGAGACAACGCAAGCACACAGCCCAAACAAATGGCCATGTGCTTACACATAAAACATGGTTTTGCCATGATCCTGCCACAAGACTAGGAAAAATCAGCGACATGATGGCAGAATCATGACATTTTTAGCATTAAAGCTTTTGGTCACATTAAGTTAAAGCACAAGCAACAGGTAGCACGCATATATTCATGCATATACAATATACATGAAAAATAAGTTAAAAAAAAAAAAACAATATTACAAAGTCACAAAAAAGGTCTATAATCTATATCCTCATTTAGCCCTGGATAGTCCATTGCTTTAAAATTCCATATCCAAAAGGTTTCACGTTGCAACAACTGTTTTAAAATGTCACCTCGGCATATTTTTTGATAATTTCAATGCCCTGAATTCTTAAGGATGATGGGTCACTATGATGTACTGCTTTATAGTGTTTGGCCAACAGATAATCTTCGTTGTTGACTCGGATTGCTTATTTGTGTTCAAAAAACGCTCTTTTAGTTTTCTTTTAGTTCTGCCCACATAGAAACACCCACATGGGCATTGATATTATGATCAGACAGTCAGCATATTATGTGTTCTGGTTACTCACTCAGGTCTGTTAGTAAATATCAGATCAATTTGTGTCTTGGGGGAGTTGGTTATTCTTGTTGAACCTTGTATCAGTTGGGAGAAATTGAATTTGTTTGTTATCTCTTTAAGCTTTTTCCTCCCAGTTTTTTCACCCCAGTTTATATTAAAATCACCCATTAGTATATTAACTCATTTTTATCATCACATTGCTTAAAGGGACATATCATGCAAAATCCACTTTTTTAGCCCTTAAATGCATTTTGTTGTATATTTGGAGTGTGTATAATACACAAAAGATGAAATTATTCTCTTCAGGTGCTTCGTTTATATCTTTATATTCTGTTTTGGTCATGTTTTTCAACCTGTTCGGATTTTTCTGTTCTCTATGACGTTTTTTGAGCAAGTGCGTCACCGTATTTGCAGCGGAACTGCCAAATAAGGACATTATTTCTCGCTCCGATTTTGTAGTCCGAGCTCAATGATGCAGAAGTTACGAGAGGGCAAGTCAAAATGTTCGGTTGTTGGATGTACGTTAGTGACCTGAAGCACTTCAAGGATTCCCACTTCAACAACCTCCGCCAGTATACAGAAGGGTTTGCCGATTGACTTCGTCTGAATGAGAGGTAAATTCCTTCTATCTTTGGAGACGACAAACAGAGGATTTTGATAAGCTGTAAATATCGTTAATAAAAATAAAGTACTTTACTTTCTTAAAACACATGGTGGTCATGGTTTAGCAGTACATTTGTCTTTCTTTGTTTTTGTTTTGAAGTAACGTTACACGTCTGCAGTATTATTGTTCTTGAGTTTCATCAATGGTCATTTAGCTGTGTTGTTTTCTGATGCTTTTCTAAACGTAACATATTGTCAATACAGATTTTTTTTGTGGTAAGATTAGACCTTAGTCATTTATCTTGTCAGTGTGCTTGTTTTAAAAAGAGAAATAGTCGACTTTCACTAATAACACAAAACAGTTAACTCACATACCAATATATCCATATGAAGAAGTGGTTGTTCACTGCAGGTTTGTCGTCGTCTTTATCAACTCGCTCGCTCTGGCTCGAATATGTAAGGCTTTATGGACAAGTCTTCTGTTGTTGACATTTTATTAACGTGTGAATAAAAATGTTCTTTGAAGGTATCGTATATAATCGTATATCTCTAATCAAACTACAATAATGGCCGAACGTGGGGAGTTGAACTGACCGTGAACTCATCGACCTGGAGAGCAGGCGGGGTATGACGCATCTCCTTTTTATTTAAAGGGGACGCTTTAAAACGGGTCGCTCAAAGACGCACATCAGAAAAGGGGAAGAGAAGGGGCCTGTGGAGCTATAATAATGAGGAATTCAGAACCAAGCATTGCAGTTATGTTTTATATAGACCACAACGGTATGATTTATATGTAAAAATGAATTATTTAAAAGCATGATATGTACCCTTTAAGAATATTTCGGAGATGTTCAGAAAATATGTTATTGGTTGATGGTGGTCAATATAGGCAAATGACAGTAAAAGACGTTTGAGGTGATATTGACATATTCAACCCAATATACTCAATGTCTATTTCCTGTGACAATTCAATAAGGTTATATGTAATTGTATTTTTAACATATACTAAACAGACCAAAGGACATACTTTAACATGTGTCCAACAGTAACAGGACACGACACCAGGGAAGCCACATCAATCTTACAACATGAGATGATATTTACTGAACATATAAAGGGAATGGTGATGAACTGCACCTGTCACAGACAAACAATGGGATTGGTAACCACACCCACACAGACATACATACACACACAAAACACGAGAATGAGACAGTGGATTCATGGACCGTGTCACTACTTACAAAAACAAGTCATTGGTCACCTTGAGAAGGGCAGTTTCTGTACTCTGCAGAGGTCTAAAAAGAGGCTGCACAAGAGCGTGATTAAAATATGATGGCACCAGCCCCTCTTTGAGACTCTGATTCACTACAGATGATCTAGTTGGACCCACTGCATCCCAAACCTGAATTAAAAAGAGGGGCGGGATGATATCAAAAAAGCAATAAGTGTGACGGTCACCAGCTGGAGTGCCCTTGAGAACCTCCAGAGGGAACTCCACATCAGACTATTGTCATTCCCTCACAAACTACATTTCACATAACTCACTGCCCGAACTCATCATCCCTGATTGCATCCACCTGTGTCTCATTACCTTGTTAGTCTCAGCCTATTTAAACCATGTACATTCATTCATTCCCTGTGAAGTCTTGTATGTTGTCTCACTGCATTTCTTAGCGTATTTGTATTCTGTTTCTGCCGTGTCCTGGTTATCCTCTGCCTGTTCCATCGGGTTTCTCTCTTTTCCTCACAGCTGATATGTTATTGTTTGGATTGTTTGTTTGTATATGACTCTTATCTGGATTACATTTTTGGATTACCCTGTTCAATAAATACTGCATTTAGATCCTCAACCTTTGTGTCTCGGAGCAGTTTGTGACAATAAACTAGCTTGAGATGTTGGGTAATTTCTAACAGGTCCGGAGTAGTTACCGGCTCAAATGTATTTAACTGGTCAGAGGTAAGAGAATCAGGAGGAGATTGAAAATGGCTTTGAACCAGAACAGAACTAAATATGCTAGCTCTAATAGCAGAGATTTTATGCAACAAAAAAATAAAATAAAATAACAAGCTCTCTCTGAAATGTCAAAAACAATAGGGCATGCAGGATTTAAAACAATATTAATCACACTAAATAATATTTCAGGACTGTACTGATTCTTAGAGATTAAATCTGAGAAATACAGCACCTTAGACGCTTTGACAAACTGTTTATAAAACACTGTACCACATACTCGATCTGCAGCCCTGTAGTCAAGGTCTTCTGGAGTTGCACGTCCGGGTCTGTGGTCTGAGTCACCGCCATGTGTTTGTGATCCAAACCAAGATGGACTGCCCCAGCCACAGCCCGTAATAGGCAGTCCGCCACGAGCTGCAAGTCCGTGGTGAACTCTGAAATGTAGGACAGATGCCGTTGCTGGCGGGCGGACCACGGCTCAGCCACCTTGGCCATGGCAAAAGTCAGCATGGTCCACAAAAGGAGTGAAGTGTCTGTCTTCCAGCAGGGAACGAAAGTGTCTAATGCCAAGGCAGAGACCCAGCACCTCCCAGTCGAAAGTGCTGTACTTCCGCTCACAGGGGCACAGCTGGTGGCTAAAGAAAGACAGCGGCTGCCAGGCCCCGCCTACCCACTGTTCTTAGACAGCACCGACAGTGTAGTCCAAAGCGCCTAAGGTGATGGTGATGGAGGCTGTCGGAGAAGGATGCGCCAGCATAGTGATAGCCTTAGTGGCAATAAAAGCTTTGTCTCTGCTCTCAGTCTATTCCATAGTGTGCTTGGGTTTACCTTTAAAGGGAGAGGGACTGCTCCATCCTTAGTGACTCTGTGGCCTAGGAAGTCAGTGGTGGAGAGCCCGAACTGGCACTTAGCAGGGTTTACAATTAATCCATGTTGGCTAAGCCTCTCAAAAAGGATTTGGAGGTGCGCCAGGTGCTGAGACTTGGACACACTTACTACCAGGATGTCATCCAAGTATACAAAAAGGAAAGGCACTTCTCGTAAAACATGAGGCGCTGAAAAGATTGGGTGGCATTTTTAAGGCCGAAGGGCATGCCTGTATGTTCAGGACTGGGTATCAGTCAGGTGCCGTTGCCTCATTAAGCAGCCGCCTTCAGGTTTGGGAACGATGTGGAGGGGTGATGCCCAAAGGCTGTCGGATCGACGGACTATGCCCAGGCATTCCACGTTTGTAAACTCAGCCTTTGCAATGGCAAGCTTGGTCAGGTCGAGGCACCGAGCACGGGCATAGAAGGGTTGACCAGTTGTGGCGAGATGGTGCTCCACACCATGCTTCACGGCTGGCAAGTAGATGTTGGAAATCATCGGAAGCTGAGAGCATGCTAGACATTTGTATGGAGTCGGCCTTGCTGAGCGTGCACATATAAGAACAAAACGTGACGGTGTCAATCAGACAGCGGTTCTTTACATTCACCAACAGTCCATGTGCACACAAAAAAATCTGCACCGAGGAGGGGGACGGCAACCTTTGCTGTAACAAAGTCTCAGCCAAACTGCTGTCCTCCGAAACACAATGATGTACCTCGTTCCATATGTGCGGATGGGGCAACAATTGGAAGTTTCCATAGGGGGGCCGTGGTTGTTGGTCACCATGTCCAAATGGGATGCAGACAGGATGCTCCTCTGTGCTCCCGTGTCAAACAGAAAATGGCGTCCAGAGATTCTATTGGGGATGAAAAGCAGCCTGCCTACGGCTCATCACTCAAGGCCATTACTGAACGCCGGCCATTTCCCGAACTGCCGAAACTGCAAGGTGAATGGCATTTGATAGCCTTGCTTCCAAACTTTGCATGGTAGAAACACAAGCCTGAAGGCTGTTGGGGGCCAGACGACTGCTGCTGATGAGAAGTGGTTACAGAGATGAGTGTGGAGTCATCCAGTGGCGGCGTTTCACAAAAACCTAGAGTATGGCATCTGGCATAACATCACATAGAACAACGACATTACCGAACGATATACCTCACATTAACAAAATGCACAATGCACTGTTAACTTGTAATGCGTTGTGTCAGGAGGGAAAGAAAATAGGGATAGCTCACAGCTTATTAGGCCAGACAGAAACAGCATTCTCTGAAATGGAATAATCAATCCATTCATGAATTTTGTAAAGCTGCGCACACCCACACACACACACACACACAAAAATCTTTGTTACGTTGTTTTTTTTCCTGATCCATCATCTAATCAGAGAAGTTGGCGTTTAGACCAAGAGCAGCACGGCGCTCATTGTTATTAATCACTTCATTATCACGTGTTTTGCCTTCGGATTTATTATCAAATTAATATTATAACAATTTTTTAACAACTTTATTGCACTGAAGTATAGCAACAGTATGAAAAGTCACAAAAGTCTCATGTCGGACTCGTTTATATGAAAGGAATTTCATAATTAAATAAATAAGCCCAGATTTCACAGTGGGAAACCGTGTTTAATTACTCCAGCAGCATTTAATGTAAACTGCATTTATGACAAACAACGAACTAAACAGATGTATATACTATAGGCCTTAGGCCTACACTGTCTATTAATAAATGCATACACGTTTTCTTCATAGACAGTAAAAGGTTTTCATCTGCTTTTGTTCTGACGCTGATGCTGCGGAGAAGCCGGTTGGCCGGTTACATATGACTTTTAAAGGTGACGACTGACTGAGCGATCATAAAACGCACATTTTTTCATGATCTAATTTAGGATCATGAAAGGATCAGGATCATTTAGGAATTTAGGGGGTTCAAAAAGTCCTCCTAAAATCTTTAACGAGCATCATCATCAGTTGATGTTTTATCTGAACTCTGACTGACTGCTACGGCAATGGCCATACTCTGCCATACGCAAATGCCACCCCTGGAGTCATCCCTCGTCACCGAAGCCATGTGTGCAGGAAAAAGTGAAAAATGTCCCTAACTCGCCAGGAAAAATTTATCAGCTTCTTCAGCCAGTCTCCGACAGTCAGTGATTGTGGTGTTGGTTAATGCAGCTCTCACTTGGGAAGGCAACTGATGCAGGAAAAGCTGGATGAATAGAAAATCAGGTCTGTGCTCGCCCACAAGATCCAGAATACGGTCCATGAGCTCGGACTGTTTGCTGTCACCCAGTCCTAGAAGTGAGAAAAGCCTGCTTGGCTCTCTATGGGTCCGACAGTTCAAACGTTTTCAATAGGTGGGCTTTGAGTGCTGCAAACTTCTCAGTTGCTGGAAGATTTGTAAGAAGGTTCACCACCCTAGATGCCGTTGAATTTCCGAGAGCCGACACAACGTAGTAGTATTTTGTTGTATCCGCGCGTTGATCTCACGCAGCGGATTGCAGGGGGTTGACTGATTTTTTTTTTGAATGGTTGTATTTATGGGGTGAAATATAACATGTATTCGTGTTTTTTTCTTTTTTTAAAAGTCTTATTTTTCATAAACTTCACCTTTATTGTCAGTCGCGCTCTCCTCTGTCCTCGAACGAGCGGTCGACTTCCTGAGTCTATGAAACCACTCCCTCAGAAACAGGCAGTGGGCTCAGATTGGTTAGTTTGGCCTGGTGTATTGTGATTGGCTAAACTGTCGCTCACGTTGTCCGGAAGATTAACGCCCATTACCTTTACGGGCGAAACGTGCATGTCATGAGCTCCGGTCCAGATGTAAATATGTGTCGAACTGCAGTATCAGTTTGAGGCAGAATCAGACCGAGAAAGCTGCGATGAAGAGAGTCAAACAAAACCTCACCACACACGGCTCTTACTGAACGTTTCTGAATGATAATTTCCTACATTTTTATTTTACTTTATACTCGTCTGTTTTACACAATAGCATCTGACTGGCAACAATAGCAACTGACTGACTAATGTTAAACACAAACAGCGTTGGTTTACGCTCTTGATCAAATTGAAAATAACGTCATAAAGCATATATACATGAAAAATACATATACAACATTAGTACTATAAAATTCAGGTCCATGATGTTTGTACACGTTTGTCGTAGACACAAAATAGCATAACTAGTAGCCTAGTGGCTATGAAGCCAGCGCTGGCATTTGAAAAAATGAAAACACAAGGCTACGTCTGGAATTATACATGCAAATACATTTTAAATGATTAAGTCTTAGCCTACTTACAGGTTGTGGCCCAACAACTGCTGCCTCTGGTTTTAAAGTTGGAACTGCTTCATGTTTTAGTAACAGTTTCTTGTTGAATCTGGAGTTGAACTCGTGGAGATTCTGGAAGCTGTCTTCCGTAAAATGCGCAGCACAGAGAGCTAAATTACGATCGTCATTTTCAGGAACATGATCAAACATAAATTGTATCCATTGTTGACGAAGTACAGCGTCCGTGGGAAGCTCGAACACAGAAGACCTGACAGCTGGGTGAACATGACACACTCGACGTGCCGACTATGCACATGGCCTTTTTTTGCATATTCAGGAGGGAGGGGTTGATGCAAATGTGTGGGTTAGTGACATCTAAAACCCAGCTGTAGTCCCAATCGAGTTGTTTTTGTAGGCATTTACACTTCCTGGTTTTTAAAAGACGATATCTCTGCTTACACTGAACTTTCAGCGCTGCAACTTTGCAGATACTGTTCATGCACCAACAGCAACATCACACACTATCTAAAATGAAAAAAGTGAAATCGCAGCCAACCCCCCCCCCCCCCCCCTTAAAATGCAATAAAAAAAATTAAATAAATAAAAACCTGAAAAATCAGTGTTATTGCATGAGTTTATTTCTTGCTATGCCATGTCTTACAGAAGAGGTGTAATACAGGTAAACAATATAATTTGTGTCTCTGTCTGTTATTTCAAAAGTTCAACATATCAATCCTTATGAGACAGCATGTTCACTGAGTACGTAAACAAGGTGGTGCATTGTCTCCAATGGTTGCAGAACCCTGGGAGGGATACACGTGAAGCTCACAATCAGCAAAAAGAATAATCTTCTTGTCACAAACATACAGCGGATATACCATCATGACATTCATTGTCACAGTTGTTAGCATAATGATGTACATCTGAACTTGTTGTGTAAATGTAATGGTCAGTTACTGTGAAAAGCATTATTGCAATACAGTTCCTTTTTCTTTTTCTTAAAAAAAGCCATGTTTATTTATATAAACCTCAAATTCATTGAGATTAATAATACACTCTTTAATTGGCAGACCATTAGGGAAAGTGCTACAATGACCGGCTTCAAAAAAACAGCTGCACTCCCATTTATTGTGTTGACTCAGCATGTTTTCAAAAGCAAGGCTCCGATTCCAGATTGTATCTATAAAGGCTGGTGACCTCTCAAATGTCCATTTAGCCCTCCGATTATATATGCTGTTGCAGTATGATTTAAGTTTAAACGGGATGTGAAACAGTATTCTGATGATCAGCTGTGCTTATACTGTCTACTTCTACTTACCACATTACAATGACCAGGACCTCTGTTTTTATACATGGAAAGTGAGTAGGTGATCTAAAACCTGCATAAAAAACACAAAAGTATTTCCATCATTTGGCCCACTTTAGTTGAATAGATATGTGAGAAAAAAGAGTCCCTCAATAAAGCAACAAAGAAAAATAATTGCTGCCACTGAGAACATTTTCAAGGACAATGATTCAGATACTTCCAATATTGGCTTTGACCCAAATAAACTCCATAAAGTTATATTAGCATTGTTATTGCATTAAAGTTTTTTGTAACCATGTCCTCATAAGTAAGTTTCTCAGGATGTTTACTCAACATTAGCATGTAAACAAAAATTACTAACATCATAAAGTGCTAGTCAGCCTTATTTAAGTACGAACCAACACTTGCACACAGATTTTGGCGTAAAACAAAATAGACATTATAACAATTCCCCATTAAACGTTCAAAGTGATGTTGCACATATCCTGCACATGACTGTTGTTAAAGGATTAGTTCACTTTTGAAAAAACTTTTGCTGATAATTTACTCACCCCCATGTCATCCAAGATGTCCATGTCTTTCTTTCCTCAGTCGAAAAGAAATTTAGGTTTTTGATAAAAACATTCCAGGATTTTTCTCCATATAATGGACTTCAATGGGAACCGGATGGTTCAAGGTCCAAAAGACAGTTAATAACTGTTTCAGATGCAGCTTCAAATGTCTTTAAACGATATCAGACGATGAATAAGGGTCTTATCATGCGAAACGATCGGTTATTTCAAAACTTATTCCAAAAATGTAACTTTTCTAAGGACAAATGCTAGCCTTGCTCTATTCTGTGAGGCGCGTTTGCAACGTCACGTATTACGTAATTACGTTCAAAAGGTCACGGGCGACGTAGCCGAAAGTACAGAGTCAGTGTTTACAAGTTGAACGCATAGGTTGAACGTGCAAACTAGCTCAAACACCGTATACAAAAAAAGGAATTAAAAGGTAAAACAACGATGTCGGACGATTTTGATTCTGTACTTCCGGCTACGTCGCCCGTGACCTTTTGAACGTAATTCGTTTCGCATGACAAGACCCTTATTCATCGTCTGGTGTCATTTAAAGACATTTGAAGCTGCATCTGAAACTGTTATTAACACTGTCTTTTGGACCTTGAACCATCCGGTTCCCATTGAAGTCCATTATATGGAGAAAAATCCTGGAATGTTTTCATCAAAAACCTAAATTTCTTTTCGACTGAGGAAAGAAAGACATGGACATCTTGGATGACATGGGGGTGAGTAAATTATCAGCAAAAGTTTTTTCAAAAGTGAACTAATCCTTTAAGTTCCTGTCTGCAGAAAACATTGCAAGAAAATGCACAGCTGTCTCTGTATGAGAGCATACATTCATTCATTTAATATCTGGACTACACAATTTCCATTACCTCATTATGCAAAATGGTTCCAACTTCCATGTACATTGTGCAGTTTCTGAGTAACACACTTAAATACTGATGCAGAGATAAAGTGCATGATCTGCTAAGTCAATGTCCCTCTGAACCAACATACTACCATAAAGTAACATGCTGTCATAGATGTTGCTCTGCAGACACAGAGATCCGTAACACAGTCAAAAAAGCATTGAGAGCTCATTGAGGGCCTGAATTCTGCTAATCCAAACCAAAGGTCACTTTAATGAGCCTCAGTAAGAATTTGTTTTTGATGTGTCCTCCGCTTGGAATCCTACTAGCAAACAAATGAATGTTGATGTTCATGCCTGTTAGCCTTATTTATCTTTTCAAAGTCTGAATTAGCAAGATTATGATTGAGCTAATTTGATCTGATTTTGATAGAAATTTTAGTTTTATATGAGTGGCAAGTCATCTGTGTGGGACACAGGCGGGCGTCACTGCTGTGCCAGTAGGGCACTCCGATTGGCCTTCATCTTCTCTAGTCTCTTCGTAAGGTGGCTGTTGCTTGCCTCCAGCTCATCGATACGGTCAAGGGCAGACCTCAGCTAGAATAAGCACAGCAGGAATTTGTTACATCACTCTCTAAAAAATATTCAGTAGCTTTGTAAATATCCAACGCTATCTCACAACCAATTCGTACAAATTGAAAGGTAATTAAAAGGTGGCTAATTCGTATGAATTCGTATGACCTCACTTGTCCGAATTTGTACGATTTGTCTAAACCCACGTGATGGGTATGTTTAGGGGCGGGGTCAGGGGTCAAGGGTAATTAGTACGAATCAGGCAACTCATAAAATATGTACGATTTAACAAAAAGTGAGGTTGTACGAATTGTTACGAATTAGCCACCTCATAAAATTTGAACGAATTGCCGTGAGATCGGGTTGAAATATCACACAATAATAAATAACTATACTACCTTAATACAATCTCTGAAAATCACTTGTTTTTGACTAAAATGTACATCTCTTGTTTTATGAAAAAAAAAAAAAATTTGACAAACAAATTATATTTTTAAGATATACTTATATACTTATTTTTGTTCAATTTCATTCAAAATATTTGAGAATGAAGAAATGATACTGATCATTTTCAAGAACTACTATTATTACTCATTCCATCTCAACATTCTCTCATCTTTAACAGCAGCGTATGAAATTGAGTAAGTTGGGCAATCACGCGCCAAGAGGAGTATTTGATTTTTCAAGCATTCTTTAATACGGACTGTATAACGAGAGTAATTGATCAGTGTTATTTTGTGTTTTGCACAAAAATTATATAGTAGGAGAAATTAGTGCATGTTCTTTTTTGTTTGGATTCATGGGAGTTTCAGTTAAATTGATGTTTTGGTGTTACTATTACGATGAATAGTACAACATGTGGTCAGGTTGAGGATGAGCCAGGGGACATTTAAGTCACCTTGAAAGTCCAAAAGTGATTTTTAAATGAGTAATTTGCAAATCTGTGCTGACTCGGTTTCAGACTTTTTTTTTTTTTTGCAAACCGGACAAAACTTTATTGCAGCGATAGCAAACAAAAATGATCCAGTCGATATTCAATAGACAAAATCAAATCCCGCCCAACATTTTCTTTTTTTTTGGTCCATTACCTTATTATATTAGGTCTAATTAATTGTATTAGTCATGGCATCAAATGTAGATCTATTTTATTTTTTTCTTACATGTACTTTATTCATAAGGTACATTTCAAGGATTTCACAGCTTCAAAATGTGCTCAATATTTTTAATTTTAAGAATATTTCACAGAAAAAAAAAATCACTATATCATAATTGGCAGTTTTCGAGTGCAGTTGTTGCTAATTATGTTTAAAATATTAGCGATTCACATACAAACTAGGACTTATTTTAAAAAAGAGATACGATATATAGGGAAGCATGCCTCCAATTTAATTGATATATTTATTGACATGTGTAAAAATAAAGATAATAGGAAACTTATTTCAAAACTATATCTAGCCATTCAATCCGTAAAGAAACACTCAACAAATAAAGTTAGATTAAAGTGGGGAAAATAATCTGGTCTAGATATTTCAGAGGAAGACTGGCTGAATATCTGTTCTGTACAGGCGACTATTACCACTACCAGCTCAGGTTTGTGGAGAGAATTCTGTTGGCAGAATCTTATTAGATACTTATAACCCCCAAGTTAAAATCTATTCAGTCTGGCGAGAAGGAAATTGGTCTATGTTGGAGGAAATGTGGGGAACAGCCGGCTGACCATTTCCATGTATTCTGGAGCTGCCCAGCCATTCAGTCATTTTGGCAGGAGCTAATACAAGTAATACATTTTATTTTCGGTGATGAAACTGACTGCTCATTTTCTACAATTTACCTGGGCAACTTAGCAGCCCATTTAATGATAAAAGACAAGTACCTTTTAAAGATAATATTAGCAACCAGCAAAAAAACCTGTAACACGAAAGTGGCTACAATTTGAACCCCCAACAAAGGCTGAGTGGCTGGACATTATGACCAAGGTCCAGAATATGGAGAGGCTGACTTTTGCTTTAAACTTACAGATGGACAGAAATTTGCAGTATTGGGAAAAATTGATTGTGTTTACGACTTCATGACATGTTTATTGACCAGTGCAATGCACCATCTGACATATATACTTTCATACATTTTACTTTATCTAAGAATATATTAGTGACCAAACGATTGCCCTGAATGATTGTCTTTATTGCATTTTTTATTGCTGTTTTTTGTTTCTGTTATGTTTTTGTTTTGTTTTGTTTAAAAGGAAAAAGAATATAAAAATAAAGTTAAAAAAATATTAGCATCCCCCCCAATCATTTAATAATGTACCTCTCTCTGTAGCTTGCGTTTCTCCACTTTTAGTTCATCTTCCACTTTCTCCGCAGCCTCAGCAGACATCTTATAGCGGCCCACCTGACCCTCCAGCCGAATTATCTGCCACATGACAGAGATTGCAGATTATACATGAAACACTGTGGAACTGCTGTTACCACAATCAGAAGAAGAATGCAAGAGCAAGATTCTGTTGTGCCTCTGGGAATAATGTCTTGTGTCAGTGTTAACCATGACTTACATTTTGTTCAAGTGCTGTTACTTCTTGCACAGACTTGACCAACTTGAATTTCAGGTCACTTATCTGCCTGTTAGCATCTCCTGTAGAAAAAAAACAAAACATCTCATGAAAACATATAACTCCTTATGACAATCCAGCCTAGATAAAAAAAAGACTGATAGTGATTGAAATTTAAAGGTGTATCTTACTCTGCAGATCTAGGATATGAGGGTCCAGACCATTCTGAAGGTCATCCTCATCAGTGCTTCCCATTTCTTCTGTCCCATTCTTCTGTTTCTGCTCTGCAGTGGCTTTAAGCTTCCGTACCTGCAAATACACACAGAGCACAGCAGAACCTGATTTCAGCAAGTGCAACGTGTTCCTGGATTAACATCTCAGTTGTTGGAACAAAATTCCAATCAACTAATAAGATGGGACAAGATGGGACAACTTTACAGTTTATGTCAAATTTAGACTTACAACCAGGGTTAGGTACTTCTACATCAGAGTTATTCACCTATCACTTCCCTCTGATTTTAGAGAGAATTTATAGGTAAGGATATGGTTGTGATACAATTTTCTGAAAAGTTTTGTTGTTCCAGGATCCACAAAATATGTTGATGGAACGCGGTATTTCATAAGATGCTCTCCCACAATATCAATTATACAGAAAACGTCTCGGTTACGTATGTCACCCTCGTTCCCTGAGGAACGGAAACGTGTCGTCGGGGAGTTCACTGATGAATTAGGACCAGGCTAGGGAGCCTATTGCCTTTGAGAGAATAAAAACGAGCCAATAAATATTGGCATGCAAGATTTGCATTCCGCGAGCCGCCTACCAGCGCGGATATAAAAGGCGGAAGTAAACATTGCATGACGCTTTTCACTGAGGAGCCAAACAGAGTCCAGTTCTCCGCGAAGGTACAGCAACATGGTGAAGGGACGACACATCTCTGTTGCCTGTACTCAGGGAATGAGGGTTACATACGTAGCCGAGACATTCCCTTTCGTCCTGAGAACTCCAATGTGTCGAGGAGTTCCCTGATGAATTGGGATCCCTAACAAAATGCCATGGTGCTAGCCCCTTCCAGCACCCAGCTAAGCTACCCTGCAGTAGTTTCTTGACAAATTGCGGGAGCTAGCTAGGGAGTCACACTGCTGTTCCCGTTCAGTGGACTTTGGATAACACTGGGAAAGCGTGCCCTAACCCGTAAAAGGGAAGAGAACGTTACGGAAGCCAGCCACCTGATGAAGGCCTGGCATACACATACGTACTAGCCCAGGAGGATAGTGAAACATATGGCAGTCCCTGAGGTAGCCCCAATCCAAGGGAAGTGGGAGCGTACTCAACAGGGACGACAGAACGAGTCTGTCAAGAGGAAGACACGGCTGAACTGCATGTGGCATTATGAGTCACCAAAGAGACCACTGGACAAAACACCAAGTCTACACACAACTCCTTTAGAGGTAGCAGACCTGGCGGCGGTCCGCCACGCCTGACACCGAAGAGGTGATGGAGGAACTCACAAGGCTCACCGAAGTAGGGCGCCAACGGAGCAAAAGACGCATGCATCCGGCCGAGGCACGGAGTGGCGTAGCAAGCCGACACAACCTATTCCCTCGCACCACTGGCCATAGTGCGGACAGGACTGAGAAAAGCAAGGGCTGGGTCTGCCTCCTCCTGCGGCAGCGCTTGGAGGTCCACTGAGCCGGGGTCTCAATATCACCTGAGAAAGGCACGGCCCGAACTCTAGGCACGATTCGTCGACTGAAAAAGCCTGCAGATCCCCGACCCTCTTGAAAGAGGCCAATGCCAACAGGAGTGCTGCCTTAATGGACAGGATATTTAGCTCCACTGTCAACAAAGGCTCAAAGGGAGGACTTTAAAGAGCTCTCAGTACCAGAGCTAGGTCCCAAGAGGGTACAGAGTGCAAAACACGAGATGGATTTAACCTCCTAGCAGCCTTAAGGAATCTGGTGATCAGGTCGTGGTTCCCCACAGACTTACCTTCTACTACATCGTGATGTGTGGCTATTGCGGAAACATACACCTTGAGGGTGGAGGGAGACAGCCTTCGCTCTAACCCATCTTGTAGGATGAAAGCATGACTCTGATCGGGCAAGTTCGGGGGTCCTCCTGGTGGGAGGAACACCACTCGATGAATAGGTTCCACTTCAACGCATAGAGGCACCCCATAGAGGGGGCTCTAGCAGAAGTGATGATGTTTACCACTGCCTGTGGTAGATCACCTAGAACCTCCGCATCCCATCCAGGGACCAGACATGGAGTTTCTAGAGGTCTGGACGCGGGTGCCATAAAGTGCCCCGTCTCTGAGAAAGGAGGTCCTTCCTCAGAGAATCGGCCAAGGAGGGGCTGTCGCGAGGAGCATGAGTTCCAAGCACCAAGTCCTGGTGGGCCAATACGGCGTCACTAACAGGACCTGCTCCTCGTCCTCCCTGACCTTGCACAGAGTGTTTGCAAGAAGGCTTACTGGGAGAAACGCATACTTGCGCAGGTCCCGGGGCCAGTTGTGAGCCGAGGGTCCCCTCGGACAGGGAGTAAAACCACTGGCAATGGGTTGTGTCCGGAGAGGCAAACAGGTCTACTTGTGCAACTCCGAAAACACTCCAAATCAGCTGAACCGCCTGGGGATGGAGTCGCAATTTTCCTGGCAGGGGAGGCAACCGTGAAAGCTCGTCTACCACACGGTTGAGCTCCCATGAGTGGCACGAAGCGACCTCAGATGCTTCTGGCTCCATAGGAGGAGGTGGGAGGTGAGTCGCGACATGTGGCGGGAGCGTAGACCACCTTGTTGGTTTATGTATGCAACGGTGGTGTCTGTACGGACCAGTACGTGCTTGTGTTTGCCCTTTGTATGTGGCCCCCCACCCCATAGCAGAAGCATCTGTGAAAACCACAACATGCCTGGAAACCTGGACAAGGGGCACTCCGGCCTGAAGAAACGCAGGATCCGACCATTGGGTTTGGCGGCAGTGCAGGGTTATCTTGACCCGGAACGTGCAGCTCTGCCACGCCCACCTCGGGACTCGATCGTGAAGCCAGTGCTAAAGGAAAGCGTCAGTTAGATGACGCGGTTAGGTTTAGATCTGGGGTGGGGGTAGGGTTACACGCGATCCTAGGGCGTCATCTAACTGACGCTAAAGGGCGCCTAAAGCGTCAGATACTGAAGCATGGTCAAAATGCTTCCCAAGGCGTCAGTTAGGTGATGCCTTGGGGGTGAGAATGGGCTGAGCTAGTAGAGGCGTGAGAAGCCCAATAGGATCTTTCACCAGTCGAAACATTCTTCACGGTAATCCTCCACTCACCAACAGGAATCACCGAAGTAGCTGCCTGCTGAACTGAACCAGCAGACGAACTAAATGAACTAGTTTCAGGGTTCTCAGTCTCGAGTGCAGCATCGCGAGAGTCATATTCCCGCAATGAGAACATGACACATCCACAAACGCTGCCTCAGCGAGCGCTATGCCCAAGCACGAGAGGCAATGCTTGTGGCCATCTACCTGAGGGAGAAATCGACCGCATCCAAAAACACACAGGTGAAACGACATCCTGAAAAGGACGTGAAACACCTGCAAAGCTCTTTTAGGAGATGGAAAGTGCTCTGATGTGCCGAAGCACCGAGGGATCACCGCGGCAGAGGTACTCGTTGAGTTTTCTAAATCTCTCTTCAGCAAGGAACAGCAGTAGAAACTGTGAGGCCCCGAAGAAAAAAAGCATCATGCAATGTTTACTTCCACCTTTATATCCGTGCTTGTAGGCGGCTCGCAGAATGCAAATCTTGCATGCCAATATTTATTGGCTCGTTTTTAATTCTCTCAAAGGCAATAGGCTCCCTAGCGTGATCCTAACTCGTCAGGGAACTCCCCGACAACACGTTGGAGTTCCCAGGACGAAAGCCAACAATGAATCACTTGAAAAGCATGACAAAACTCACCTGGTCGAGCAAACTCTCTCTCTCTTCCACCAGCTTCCTTAATCTGATCTCTGAAAAATTCAAACAAAAATATATACAGAACATGAACCTCATACAGAATCGAATGTAAGATACACAACGAGTCGATGTAGGCACTAATATAATTTATTTTGTAGCACTTATTGGAACCGTCATTTTAATATTTTACAATGAATTATACAATTAATAAAAAATGCAATTAATGTGCATTTAACATGACCAAAAATGCATGACTCAATTGCAAAATAGATTGTTGGGGTGATAAGGAATAAGGAAAGAAACACTATATTTACTTCTAAAGCCCGTTGTGTAAAGTCTATTAAAAGCGTTATTCCTCTTGTATGTCAAATTATCTTCATTTAAGTTTATTTTTCCCAGCAATATACCCAAAAGTAATTAATAATAATCACCATATCATATAATTAATAACAAAAAAGGTAACATTAACAAAAAACACTGTTTTTATTTAATATGAATTATTGTGATATTGTGTATTAAATAGAACATGTATAGGTAACACTTTATAATAACTCCACACTATTAATCATTAGTTAAGCATGAGTAAACAGTTAATTCATCATTTATAAAACATTAATAGACATTAATATGCGGTTTATAAATACAGCTATACATGTTTTTTTCTTGATTTATAAGCATATCTATAATGCGTTTAATGAGTGTATTTTCATACTTTGTTAATGATCAATTAATAATTTCTAAATGAAGTATAGCATTATTTACAATCCAGTTGTTTAAGAGTTGTCAGTCATTCATAAGATCACTTAGAAAGTGTAAGTAAATGTAGTAAATACATAGTTATAAAGCATTTAGTAGTGGTCAGTTAACTATTTTTGTGACCTAATCTAAAGTGAGGACTATGCTTTGTAAAGCATGATTTAAAGACTCGTCAATCTTCTAAACAGTAAAATGTAACAAACACAACGCAGTGATACAGAACATAGAAATATTTAACAGCCTTTAAAAATGCTTTACAAGGTATGACTAGTCCTCACTTTAGATGAGCTCACGAACATAGTTAACTGACCACTACTAAATGCTTTATAACTACCCAAATTAACCCTTAATTACAGCATTAATACATGTTAATAAAGCATTTATTAACACATTAAGTAACCATCACTATATGTCTGAATAATAAGATGTATGAATGTACATTTAAATAGTTTATTAATCATTTACTTACTCGCTCTAAGTAATCGTATGAACCACTGAAAACTCTTAAATAACTGGTTAACAAAAAATGCAATTCTTCATTTAGAAATGATAAATTGATCATTAATAAAGGATGAAAATACAATTATTAAACAAATTATAGATATGCTTTTAAATCAAAAAGAAAGCATTTATAGCTGTATTTATGAACTGCTTATTAATGTCTATTAATGCTTTATGAATGATGAATTAATGGTTTACTCATGCTTAACTAATGATTATTAGCATGTAGTTATTATAAAGTGTTACCCATGTATATATGGTGTTATTATAACTATACACATTGTATATGTACACTGATGTGAATATTATTTTGTATAAAACATTTGTGGTATTTGCTTTTTATTTGTTGTTACAAGTGACATCAATGATGATAATGATGATTGTTACACATGGGGAAGTATTATTCTTCCAAAGTGCAATGCATCTAATTGTCCATGCATTTGGATTTGTATCCATACACAATGTATTCACATTTCTCTTGAGGAATTTGTTTTTAAAAATCAAGCTTTTCAGAATATTGAAAAAAATGTACAGCTTTTGCATGCCAAAAACATGCCTGGATCATTCTAATTTACATTAAATATTTAAAGAACATGATTATGCAAAATTACACCACACATATAATTTCTCAATGAAAATAAAATCAAATGGGCATTGTCACAAACATCAGAAAATCAAAAAAGAACAATACAAATCTGTGAAAAATCATGACATATAGCAGTTGAAGCAGTTGAACTTTTTCTTAAAGTACGTCTGTGTTTCATTTTCTATACTCAGTCCTCTCACATCGAATATTATTTCTTTTGGAGGTTCACTCTTATGCATATTTAAACCAACAACTGCTTCCTCACAACTATCGAGAAGGAAAGCTATGCCCTTGTGCTCTACTGGCATGCTATACGTGTCCTCCACACACTGCAACTCTGGCTCAGCCTCTGTCTCTCGCTGGTCCCTGGATAGTACACCTTTGTCTCCTGTGGTATTAAATATTTCCGGTTCATTAGAGTCTGTGGGTTCAAACATGAGATCTTGAGAGCTTTTAATAGCAGCATTGATTTCTATTCAGTTAATGTTCTCTGCTGGTCTGGTCTGTAGTTCATATATTGTAATTTCCAAAATTATCTGAGTCTCAGGATTAAATGGTTATAGTGAAACAAGTTTCTGCACTTGAATCAATGTCTCATTTATCCTCTGACATGTTCTGTTTGATTATAATTACAGGTTCTTCAACATTAATTAGAGTGCACTTCACCTGTGAGATGTCAAATCTGCAACCAGTAGAATTGGTGAAAAAACACTTGAATTGTGTTTTTTTTTTTTTTTTTTATATATTGAGAGTAGGAATCCATCTTTATTTGTATGCAGCTGCGTTAATACATACATCCTGAAACAAATCTAACCAGGTGGAGCTGAGGGAGGTGGAGGATTTCAGAGGAACTCTGATAGCTTTCTACCTAAACTAGCCTATAGCGAACACCAAACCAGACTATTTAAGTGTTGAACAAGCAATCTCACTCACTGCAGAATCAACAGACCCAAATCAACTTGTGCCACGTGATAACAGTGTGATGGCTTGCAGCAGATCACATGTTAAGGACCAATCAGCCTGTGCCATCTAGAGTTTCATGATATTTATACAGGTTTGAGGAGGTATACAGTCAACATTCCCTCATTTAACAAACTGACACAAGAATGACACCAAAAGGATTTCTTGCCACCATTTTGGTCTTAATCATAGTTTTGTTTAATCTCTAATCTTTAACATATTTCAGATAATAATGAAAAAACAATGCAAATATGCATTAAGCAAAATTGTAAACATTTGTTAATTACAACAAATAAATCGGCTGCAAAAGCTTATTTGTTTAGACTGTGAGTTAAAAAAATACTGGAAACCGTTTTTCTTACCTAACATGCTGTCTCCAGTCATGAGGGGCGTGTGAGAGTCTTGATTCAATCGGGAAGCTGTTTCCGAACCAGCACGCCCATCGATCGCCCCGTCTGCTGTCTGCCCATTGGCCGTCACCTCAGATCCCAGCACAATGCCATGTTTCTGAGCAAGAATACAATCTGATGTCAACATCCCATTTTTCCATTATGTTATAATGGTCCTTTGAATTCAAAATAATGATGCTACATATAATGATTTCTATATCGCTACTTCATTGCCAATATTGCTTCTAAACCTCTACCTTTAGAGCATCCTTAAGCCGGCAAACCTCATCACTGAGTGCCTCCCGTTCATCATGGATAATGTCTGAATATTCCTTCTGCCTCTCTAAGGCCTAAATGACGCCATCCGCAAAAGTGAAAAGTCAGGGAAGGGAAGAACAAAGAAGTAAAGGAAAGATGTAAGGTTAGGAAAGACTACAAGGGACATGTGACAGTATAAAGCATTCTGTCCATAACAAAGTTCGGTTAATAAGTTACACAAGCTAAAGAGAAATTAGGGAATTCTGAAATTATTAAGTGATTATTAAGTGTTAAAACCTAAAAGAGAGAATTGTTTGGATGTGATATGATTAAAGAAACATGGTCATGAAAGTAATTGTACCAGAATCTTTTTATCTTTCCATTCCAATGTTTCTTGTAGGTCAGAGATCTCTCTAATGTAATCCGCCTGCTTCCCGCGAGACTGTTGGGATTCCTGAGCCCCAGCCATGAGGGCAAGCAGAGGAAAATAGATGGGTAGATAGAAGAATATTAAGAGGAAAATATGAGAGAAGACAACAGAAAAACAGAATCCATCTATGTTAGGAAGACAAAGAGCCAGAAGATGCCGCATCAATTAAAGGAGTAGTTCACTGTTGAAAAAACTTTTGCTGATAATTTACTCACCCCCATGTCATCCAAGATGTCCATGTCTTTCTTTCCTCAGTCGAAAAGAAATTAAGGTTTTTGATGAAAACATTCCAGGATTTTTCTCCTTATAATGGACTTCCATGGGAACCAGGTCCAACCGAGGTCCAAACGACAGTTATAACAGTTACAGATGCAGCTTCAAATGTCTTTAAACGATATCAGACGATGAATAAGGGTCTTATCATGCGAAACGATCGGTTATTTCAAAACTTATTCCAAAAATGTAACTTTTCTAAGGACAAATGCTAGCCTTGCTCTATTCTGTGAGGCGCGTTTGTAACGTCACGTAATATGTAATTACGTTCAAAAGGTCACGGGCGACGTAGCCAGAAGTACAGAGTCAGAGAACAACCGAGGTGTTTACAAGTTGAACGCATAGGTTGAACGTGAAAACTAACTCAAACGCCGTTTACAAAAAAGGAATTAAAAGGTAAAACAACGATGTCGGACGATTTTGATTCTGTACTTCCGGCTACGCCGCCCGTGACCTTTTGAACGTAATTGCGTATTACGTGACGTTGCAAACGTGCCTCACAGTATATTACAAGGCTAGCATTTGTCCTTAGAAAAGTTACATTTTTGGAATAAGCTTTGAAATAACCGATCGTTTCGCATGATAAGACCCTTATTCATCGTCTGGTGTCGTTTAAAGACATTTGAAGCTGCATCTGAAACTGTTATTAACTGTCGTTTGGACCACGGTTAGACCTGGTTCCCATGGAAGTCCATTATAAGGAGAAAAATCCTGGAATGTTTTCATCAAAAATCTTCATTTCTTTTCGACTGAGTAAAGAAAGACATGGACATCTTGGATGACATGGGGGTGAGTAAATTATCAGCAAAAGTTTTTTCAAAAGTGAACTAATCCTTTAATGGCGACACTCACCGTCAACAACTCTTCACTCTGCTTCAGTGTTTCCTTCATCTCCTCAAACTGGATCTTTAGGATATTGTGGGCATGACGTTCTCGCTCGCACTCCTAAAAACATTCCAGTCAAAAATGCATATTAAAGTATGTACTGAAGAATTCATTGTAAATTTGCAGTTTATTCCTTTTTAGTAGCCGTACTGTCAGTTATTTGAATGGTAGTATAAAGGACAACCAAATAATGACTTTTACAATGACCATCTGCATGATTGAGTGCATGTCAGTAATATTGGTATATTAACAGTCTGTTTACTGTATATTGAGTGTTGATATTGCTGTGTGCCTGATTGAACAACTGATTCAATTGATTATACTATAGCATGCAACATTGCCACATGTAGTAGTTTAGTTATGATCAGACTTACCCCAACAGGGGTCAAATTGACCCAACAGAGTTTGATTTTTAGATTTTTTTTTCCAGTATAATAATAATAATAATAATTTACAAATTGATATTCCATTCATTCCTCTTGTATGTACAATTGTGTACTATGTGAGCCTCTGCAATGTTATTTATATATTTCTTGGTCATAGGCTGAGAAAAAAAAATTTTTTTTGTTTCAATACTCTAATTCTTTGACCTGTATGCATTCCAAGATTTTGTCTCACGTAGTAGTTTTGTCAAAAAAATATTTATTCATTACACTTCATCGATTACTCTAAATTTGGGGTTATGACAGAAAATGTAAATGTCTTATTTTCTATTGAAAACAACAATTATATATATATTATTACAACAATTATAATTATATATAATAACAATTATATAGATTTTGTATTAAAACTCTCTTTATCAAAAAAAAAAAATAGATAAATTTCATCATTTGATAGGCCTTACCCTGTTTTTTTCCTCTCTCTCTCTGCGTGTCTCACACAGAAGTTCCTCCAACTCCATCAGAGTGTCTCTCAGTGTGTCCACCTGATACATCAGGTTTGTCTTCTCATTGTCCAGCTGAGCGTTGGACACCATGGCCTTACGGTACTTCTCCTCTACCTCTACCAGAGAATCCTGAGAGTAGACAACAAAATTAAGATCTTTACATATAGATCATGGCCATTATAATTTAGTATTATGAACACACCAAACCTACCTTCATTTCCCGTATGGAAGCCTCAGTGTCAGCTGAAAGCGAGGTATCACAGCTTCCTCTTCGTGATAACCCTCCACCCAGAGATGCAAGAGTGGCAGCCGAGAGGGTGGAGGCTGTCCTGGAACCCTGAGGATGTAGTTTAAATATTTACTTTGTCTGGTGGATCACTTTGTTGTGGTATTATTCACTGTGATGGATTAAAAATTGTGTTTGTGCATCTATTCAACATTCAACAAATTATTCCACGGACCTTTTCCAGGAAATCTGACCTTTCCTCCACCTGTATGGAAAATGAAATGTGTTCAGCAGAAGCTACAATGTTAAATCATGCAGACTCTTTATACACACTAAATGAAAAATACTTATTTAAAACAATAATGCATCAGCATTGCAGCATCTATATGTTCCATGCTTTACTCACTAGAGGGAGCAAGACACAAACAAGATTAATGCTAATTCCACACAATAGCCTACTGAATATTCCAGAGTGAGGAACAGGATATGCAAAAGGACATGAGAACAGATCAGTTTTTGCCATGGATCTCCATGTGTTACAGAAATGACAGACTTGGCCCTTGAAAGTGAAACTGCAGTATTAAAGCTTGGTCAGTGATAGAAATGGGAAGCTCGCCTCACCACTGGACTGGCACGGGCTGAACTTGCCCTAGATGAAGCCCTGGAACTGGAGCCCAAAAAGCCATTGTAGTCTGAAGGCTGGCCAGAAAAGCAGGTATAGAGAAAAAAAGCAGAATAAGATGGACAGAGGAGGAGATGTTAGCCAGAAAGAGAGTTCGTTCGGAGCATTAGAGGGAAAATATGGGAACTGATGAGTATAAAGTTTAAAGAAATGACACCATATCATAAACACTACTGTTCAAAAGTTTGGGACTAGAGCGATTGTATTCATATTTTTGAAAGAAGTCTCTTTTGCTCAACAAGAATGCATTTATTTGACCAAAAATACAAAAAAACATTAATATTGTGAAATATTATTACAATTTAAAATTACTTTATTCCCGTGATCCAGTTTTCAGCAACCAGCACTCCAATCTCCAGTCACACAATCCTTCAGAAATGATTCTAAAATGCTAATTTGGTCCTAAAGTAACCACTCTTATTATTGTAAATGTGAATTAATTATTAATTAAAAGCAGCATTTATTTGAAACAGAGGTCTTCTGTAGTAATTTATGTCTTTGCCGTCACTTTTGATCTATTTTAATCATCCATACTGAATAAATGGGGGTGGGGGCAATCTTTTAAACAGTAGTGTAAAACCGTACCCATATTGTAGGTCAAAACAAAACACACTGACACACAGAATTAGCAGGTATCTGTGCAAAGCAGAGTCAATCAGCCTGACTAGTAAATGACCATATTTCAACCACACATGAAGACAAAAAGATATTCTATCCAAGATGATTAACCATCAAATGCATGCTTTGCATGCATTTCCCACTCTACTGCCATGCATAACAAGAGTGGGAAAACAGTAGGGTGGAGACTACCAAACTTTCCTCGGAGAAGCCCATGACATAAACAGACACAGACAACACCTAGTCAAGCCTGTGGTTTCTATAAACAGAACCATGCAAGAAGCTCAACAAGCCCAGACTGGCATTGGGTATCAGGTCATGCGCCTTTTTAGAGGGATATGTATAAAATGGGCCTTACGCCTCTAGAGCTGGAGCCACTGAAACGCCTAGGGCCAGAGAATGAACTCTCTTCATGCAGTGACCCCTGCAGACAGAACAGAACACTTCACCATACTACATTCACCTCACAGACTCGATATCTCAGGGACAGAACCATGGAGAACACAACATACAGTTAAAATAAACACCCTTAAATGGCCACTTTATGTATCCAAGATGGTTCACAATTATGAAATGTGATCAAACAGGGCTGCTAACAACCAGAGAAGATGTACTTTAAACACATTACGAGGAGGTAATGCTCATGACATACAGAGGAGTTCAAAGAAAGCTTCTTTGTGTGTTTACAGAAAGTTAACACATTAGCCATCAACTCTAATGCACTCTGATGTATTCTGAGCACTTATAGATAACTAAATAAAGAATTGATTTCTGCGTTAGATGTCCGAGTAAGAGACTATGGAAGGCATAAACTTGTCAACACAAGATTCTGCTAATCAGTTTACTACACTGCATGCAGGTATCTGCTCAAATGAGGGATTGAACACACACACAACAAGTCCGTAAATGAGATAGTTTACCCAGAAATGAAAATTAATGTCATCATTCATTGAACAGTCTTCTAGATCACTCCTTTTGTGTTCCACACACACAAAAAAATGTCATATAGCTTACAAAGACAACATAATCATAGTCATTTTTGGATTAACTATATCTTTAAGTTCATAGCAATGTGTGTCATGTATTCACCAAGATGAAACAGAGTTAACGAACAATCTGCATGTCAGGTTGCATGCAGATGACAACTGGAAACAAACCCTGTGACTTCTTGAACGGGGGGGTTCACTAAAAAGCGCAGAGGGCTAAAAACAGACAAAGAGGGGAGGAAGAAAAATATATGCTCATAACATTTCATTTAAATATACTATACATTCTTCAATTAAAATAAAATCTCTCCCCTAAATGAATAAATATCAGATTTTATCAAACAACAATCCTACAAACAATAAAGCACCACATAAGTTTGCATAGACCAAAATAACCGACAGCTTACTTTTTGCAGTTACTGCCGTATTTTTGTCCATTCTTTCGAAATAGGCAAATAAAATAGAAAGTAAAATGTGCATTTTACAGTTTGCATTTGCATGTAAGAGTTAGCATTTAGCTACTGTACATTCAATCAAAATAATGCAATTCAAACATATACCAGAAATAATAGTATATAATCTTACCACACTTAAAGTCCCTCTGTAGTTAATAATTGTATAATAATCCCTTAAAACTCATCTTTGATCACCAAAATTACATTTTACAAAGTTTTTCCTTAAAAAAAAAATATTCATGGCTTAAAATAACTTGAATGTATCTATACACCCTTGCCTGATTTAGTGTACGTGGTTCTATGAATATGCAAATTATCCATGTCTCCACTCACTCACAGAGCTCAGAGATCCTCAGGTAGACGTAATTGGTTACAAGGTAGTTTGTGACATCAAAAACACCAGTGATTTCAAACTGTGTTTTTGAGACTGTCTTTGGTACACTGCTGTTTTCAGGAGAAAATACTCTTTTTGTGTTGCAATTGTGTTGACTTATGAGTTGGCACTTTGTCTTAAAGCATATTTAAAACACCACATAGACATATAAAAACTTGATTTTCACCACAAGGGGACAATTTGGGATTTACTTCTAACCTTGACTACCTTTTAAGGCAGAAATTAACGTGCAGACACAGATATTTGGAAAAAGTTTGTGACCAAAATAAAAATTATTTTGATGGGAAACCATGTGAAACATTTCCATTACATTGGGTTCAAGTTTGTTTGGTTTTGCTAATGTGGTCGCACCTTAAGATGCAGTGCTAGTTTCAGTAACAATGACTTCTGATTGGTGGATTTCACAGCGCTATTGTGGGTAATGTAGTACTTAAAGGGTTTGTTCACCCAAAAAATACAATTCTGTCAGTATTTACTCACCCTCATGTTGTTCCAAACCTCTATGTGTTTATTTGTTCTGCTGAACACAAAGGAAGATATTTGGAAGAATGTTTTAATCAAACAGATCTCATTCCCCATTGACTACCATTATGTATTTTTTCCTACTATGGTAGTCAATGGGGAATGAGATCTGTTTGATTAAAACATTCTTCCAAATATCTTTCTTTGTGTATAGCAGAACAAATAAACACATAGAGGTTTGGAACAACATGAGGGTGAGTAAATACTGACAGAATTTTCATTTTGGGGTGAAAAAACCCTTTAAGAATATGCCACAATATACAGCAAAATCTATTTTTAGTTAAAGGAGTAGTTCACTTAAAAAAAAAAATTGCTGATAATTTACTCACCCCCATGTCTTCCAAGATATCCATGTCTTTCTTTCTTCAGTCAAAAAGAAGGTTATTCATCGTCCCTTATTCATAGACCCTTATTCATCGTCTGGTGTCATTTAAAGCCCTTTGAGGCTGCACTGAAACTCTCTTTTGGACCTTGAACCGTTTGGTTCCCAATGAAGTCCATTATATGGAGAAAATCCTGGAATGTTTTCATCAAAAACCTTAATTTCTTTTCAAATAAAGAAAGAAAGACGTGGATATCTCGGATGACATGGGGGTGAGTAAATTATCAGCAAAAGTTTTTTTAAAAAGTGAACTACTGCTTTAAGTTAAAATCTAAATTTCAGACCATTTGATTCTAGAGTTGCTTATACAATAACTTTGATTAAATTGATTATTTAATCACAAAAATGCAATATAATTTTAATTAAAATTATTCAACCCCCATTGCAATTCAGATTTTTTTTTTTTGCCAACATTTACAGACTTTCGGGTGTTTGCAGTGAACAAATCAAACCAAAGTAGGCTAATTGAAATAGCTGTTGGGATGTGGCTTCCCCAAATTAAACTGAAAATGCAACATTTAATGACTTCTGCAGACTCAAAATTATTCAACTCTCAATAGAATCCCCCACAACATCACAAATCGGCAAAACATGTGTTGTCTCAAGCACATCTGATGCAACTAATGAAGGCTTCATGAGTTGCAGCAGGTTTGCTTGAGCTAGAACACATAAAATATCCAAACTGACTAGGTTTGTTGTTAAGTGTTACTTTTGACTGCATGTTAGAAATATGGCTAAGTCAAATTAATGATCCAAAAAGTTAGGAGAAGAAGTCCTGGAAGATTCTACAGTGGCCACCAAAGTCCCCTGATTTAAACCCCATAGAAAATCTCTGGTGGGATTTGAAGAAGGTGGTTGCAGCACGCAAACCCAAGAATTGGACTAAAATACCTCAGAAACGCTGCCAGAAGCTGATGTCTGAATAATACATCTTGTTTGCAGCAGGTAACAGCAAAAGGGTGTTCTACTACATACAAAAGATGCTTGCCATGAAAGGGTTGAATAATTTTAAGACTCCAGAAGTCATTCAAAGTTGCATTTTCAGTTGAATTTGGAAACCACTTGAAAAATTTGTTATGTTGAACTATTTCAAACTTTTGTTTGATTTGTAAATTGAAAACAGCTGTAAGTCTGTTATTTTTGCCAATAAACTTTATTTACAATGAAAGTTGAATAGTTTTGATTAGAAAGTCTATTAATTTGGAACAGTTGTGGTTGACCGACAGTTGTTTGAAAAAAAGCGTTCCTGTGAGATGAACGAGGAAAGAGGAGCGGGCAAAATGAAGAAAGGGTTATTAGATAAAACAATGAGGAAGGGCACTAATTCTAAAGGCAGGAATAAAGAGGGATTGCTAGGGATTGTGAGAGGGACAGACCCGTCCATTTTGTAGTCTGGCTGAAGGCAGACTGCTGGTGCTGCTGCAGAGATCTGTGTGGTTACCCTACGGTAAGCAGAGGAGGACAAAAGAACAATGTGAGAATGAGAAATAAAAAAAGCCCCATGAAATAGCTGAGGTGACAGATTGTTGCACAAGTGTGATGAAGAATGAATGAAAGAGGGAACAAGCAGTGAAAGGACTCTGTGTACAAACAGTGGTCGCACAGAGTCTGGATTACCAATTCCATCAGCTATTTTACTAACATTGTTTCTCTTTGCATTTCACTGATGTTTGCTTACACTACCACTCAAAAGTTTATAATAGGCTAATTGCGATTTTGTTATGTTTTACAATTTTAAAATGTTCTATTTTAATATATTTTAAAATGTGTTTATGTTGTGTTTAGTCCTTTGATGGCAAAGCTGAATTTTAAGAATCATTATTCAAGTCTTCAGTGTCACATGATCCTTCTTATATGTCATCATTCTTATATGCTGATTTGCCACCACATGAATTAAAATTATATTTTTAAATATATTTAAATAAAATGTGAATTATTATAAACTGTAATAATGCAACCTTGGTGAGCATAATAATAAAACAAAATAAAAAATAATAATAATTAAAATTCCAAACTTTTGAGCAGTAGTGTAAGTCCTGAATATCTGTTTTTATTTAAGTGACATAAGATTAAAATTAAGAAAAAGTAAACTACCACTCTTAAACTTGTGTGTTAAGCAGAAGGAACTGGTGTAAAATCTCCAGGTTTTTTAATAATTTCGTATCATCCAAATAGTAGCTTTATAAGAGGAATCACAGGTATACTAACCCTCAAACTCCCCCGACTGCCAACAGACATCCGCTCCTCATCATCTGATATCTGACACAGGAAGAGAAATAAAACAGAGTTTAGAACTGTGCTTTGGGTAAACTAGTGTACTTCTCTAGCAAATGTGGGTCAAAAAATACAATTAAATGCATTTAAAACATTTCTTATCAGTGAATTATTTAAAAAAATATATATAATTAAACTTTTTTGTGTACCTACTGTACTTGCTATAATGTGTCAGAATTTTGAGATATAAACTCATATCTCACAATTCCGACACATTATAAGTGCAAGAAGAAAGGTCAGAATTGTGGGATAAAAAGTTGCAATTACTGCGGCAAGTTTCCATGAAAAAAACAATATATGACCATTTAGATGGTAAATGTGTGTGTGTGTAATGCTGCGTTCCAGGCAGGTTTTTGAGCTCGTAAATCACGACTTCAAACCACGACTTACGACTTTGTAGCATTCAGATCATTCACGCCAAACTACCTAGATGTAAACAAACCAGCATGGCGGACCTTACGGGGCTCACGCGCATTTGTAATAATTTCTAACGCCAAAGGTGCTTACTCCTTGTTTCTTTGTGGGAAAACTGAGGAGGAAAAATAGTGCGTGAGGCAAGATAAGCTGTTATACCTTTTATTTTACTTTAGAATTATTATTATTTGTATATTTGGAAATGTATGGTATTAATTTATCCTTGCACTCAATGGACTGAAAACTAGTTAACGTTATGTTGTCCTAAACTAAAGTGTCCTCACCGTGTACAACCTGCATCCGTAGGGGCTGTCATTGTAGTTTTGTATAGGTTTGCGGGCTATGTGACGTCAGAACTCGTAACTGGGAGTACATCGATCTAGTACGAGTTCACGGGTGGGAAGTCACGGGTTTGACTGCCGTTCCAGTGCACTTTCACGGGTGTAAGGTTGGAAAAACACGAGTTACAGGTTGCCTGGAACGCGGCATAAGCCTACATTGCCTGTTTGTAGTTTGTATGGACTACTATTTTTATGACACTTTTTTATGACACAGGTATGACAGTTTTATGATGCTTGAAAACTTCAGTCCCTGCCAGTTCACTGTAACTGCATGGAAATTAACATGAAATTTAGTTTTTTAACATTGTAGATTTGATTAAGTGATTTTCATTTTTGGGTGAAGTACATATGACATCTGTTAAGAACAGCACACTACAGGCCTTTAGCAAAAATAAAATGTAGGAAGTGAGTGATGAAGAAGAGGACCGAATGCGGAAGAAGGGGAAAAGGGGGAAAACGGGACTAAGGAAATATTAAAAAAGGAATAATCATGTAGGACAAAAAGCAGATGGAGAGATACAGACCGAAGTATGTCTCCTAGAGTGGCGGGAATACCGCTCACTGTCCTCCTGAAAAGCAGAGCGGGAAAAGAGGACAGAAAGCAGGAAGTTTTAGGTCAAAAGGTCACATGACTTTCAAACACTGCAAAAACTGAACAACAAAGCATGCACTGGGAGATTACGCTGTCTGTCATATCACGGTTTATTACAGGGCTCAGACAGGGTGTCTGGAGGGGTGGGAGGGGAGGGTTGAGTGCTTTAAGATGTGGGTCACGCGACCGCCCTATAATCCTGCTGTATGTTATGACCACCTCTACTAAGCCCTAACATGTCAGATGGGCCTCCTGCCCCCCACTGCTCCAGTAAAGCCTGTGAAATGAGGATCAGACACAGACTGCCTGAGAGACATGCAACACCAACCAATCTCAGAAGGATACATTGTGATAGTTAGGGGTTGATTAACTGCATTCGGGTGCTGTGTGCTGTGTGGGACCTGTTTCTAATTCGAATTCTATCTTTGGCGGTCTATTGCATGCAGCAGTGTGGTATAATAACAGGTCATACCATCCACTGTTCAATATGGCCCCATTTGTTGTCCAGCCCATAGTATTTCTGGTGCAGAGAGGAGGAGAGCATGAGGAAGACGATCAAATGAGGAAGGGTTATAATGAAAGTATAGGAGGATGTTAAAAACAAGTTTGCAAGAGAACTTGGTTTGAGACTGGTCTTGTTTATTTCTTCCTCAAGCTTTAGCTGTATTTTTATAACCTGATGTTAATAAAACAATGCAAATAACTACAGGTTGTATTTCTAATGATCAAATATGAGGACTGTTAGAAAGACATTATGGAGGGACAGATCTTACCTTTTGCGCCTGATATATCTAATTAAACCGCAGGGAAACCAGGGTGAAGAGAAAGAAAGAAAGAAAGTGAGACAGGAAGAAAGAGA
Source organism: Pimephales promelas (assembly GCF_016745375.1). The sequence continues at coordinate 4,780,660 of NW_024121144.1, forward strand.
TATAAAGAGCTTAAAGGAGACTATAGGGATCATTTGTAAATAAATCAGGATAGAGCTGGTATAAAGAATAAAAATCTGTCATTTTACTCAACCCAAAACATTCTTAAAAGCCTTCTAAAAATGATGCTGATTCAAAATGCCAACAAATTAACAATATCCTATGGGATCACATTTAAATTTAGCAATTGATCACATGATGCACTGAACTTTTTCAGCATTAATACTAATAAGATTAATAATAAGAAGAACAACTGTTCCAGTTATCAGCATATTCAAATGTTTTCTGAAGGATCATGTGACACTGAAGACTGGAGTAATGGCTGCTGAAAATTCAGCTTTGCCATCACAGGAATAAATTACAATTAATTTATAGTATAATAATCCAATAGTATACAATAGCAGAGAACACTCTAAACGACAACCCCAAATATTTGCATTTTTATTAGGGCTGTGCAAAAGTTAATTGCGATTAATCGCATCCAAAATAAAAGTCTGTGTTTGCATAATATATTTGTGTGTGCTGTATATAATTATTTTGTATATATAAATACCTATGCATGCATGTATATATTTAAGAAAATGTGTTATTCATATATAAAATATTTATATTTATATAATATAGATTATGTATTTATAAATATATACAGAATTTAAGCGCAAATAATTCTTAAATATATACATGCATGCATAGGTATTTATATATACAAAATAATTATATACAGCACACACAAATATATTATGTAAACACAGACTTTTATTTTGGATGCGATTAATCGCAATTAATTTTTGCACAGCCCTAATTTTTATGCTAACAATTATCAAAGAAGCTATTCCGACCAAAGACCAAAAAAGTCACATGACAATACATTAACTAAATAAAGGATATACCTTCAATGTATGTGAAAAGTGATAACATTCACACACTCACCTCATAAGCCGTACTCGGCACTACATACAGTACATATCACATCTTCAGTTTACTAATACAGACTGGCAAAGGTTAACACCAGCACACACACACACAAACACACTAGGATCCATGATAAAACACATCCCCCCTTTTTTCTATATGCTAAGCAAAACCTTTATGCAAGAAAAAGGAAAAAATCTCTGCGTCTTGAATAACTATTTTTCTGATCCAGGTTAATTCTGATGCTTAGGTGGTTTATGAGAATTGACGAGAATTCACACATCTTTCCTCCTGGAGAACCATTTCACTCCACTTTTGTTTTCTTTTTTTTAATTCAGTTTGTGTATTAGTGGTGGGAATTTTCAAACCTATCAAACTATCTGCAGGTTACATTATAACCTTATTACGAGCGAGTGAGTGAATGAATCATTCACTAAACTGACTCGTTCAAAAGCAAAGATTCATACAGTAAACAATTACTATACGTTGCAACTGTGTGGTGAATGAGACATGAACCAGTTGATTCTGTTTAGGCTTTTTTTAGTTTTTTCATTGGCGGCGCAAAAAACAAAAACATAAATCTTAATATCGCTTTTAAAATGTAAGTTTTACTTGTATGTTGCTTGTATATATCTGCTTAAATAAAGCTAGTGTGAAATTCTATGTAGTAGAACCATACAACACAGCCTATTTGTTATAGCCTAAGAAGAAAGTAGAACTGTAACAGTCTGCCAACAGATTATCTCCTGACCTCTTTTTGTTGCCTCTCCAATTCCTTCATACGGATTTCTCGAGCTTCTGCCCGGGCTGCCCGTTTAGCTGCCAGTCTTGCCTCCGCCTGGTGGAAAAACAGAGAGAGAGAGAGACTGAATTGTATTGCTTTTTTTTTTTTGAATACAAATGAAAGTCAAGACTATTTACCAGTTTGAGTGAGAAGGGAAGTTTGTATGACAGAGAAAACCCTTTTCTATTTGAGTTTTATACAAAGCAAATGCTAAAACTGAAGTTGAGAGTTCTTGGAATGTAATCTAATTAAGCTATTCACAGACTTTCAGTGATCAATCCATTATAGTTTTAATCTCATCATTGACTTGAGGGGGTGGAAGTCCCATAGAAAAGAGTACCAATCAGTAGCACCACAACCAAGATTAAGACCCATTAGAAATGACTGTTCTACCTATAAAGAAAATGTTTGAAACATAACAACAAAATCAACATGATGGTCAAGGAAAAATATAATCAACTGTTATATAACCGTAAAACGAATTATTGATAGATTGTAATATTGTAAGCTCTAAACGCAAACATTGTGATATTATAAACACAAACACTGATTGTGAACTAAAGTTACCAGTAAAGCACGCACACACACAAACTGTGCCAGGAAAGAATATCTCACTCACTGCCTCCAAGCTGCCATTTCCGGTCAACAAGTGAAACCCACAGCATAACTGAAAAAGAAATGCTGCTCAACAACCAAACTGATGTACATCATCATTGTAAATGCTTATTATCTGTCACCATACAAATAGCATTTTTTGGTCCTCACACTTGTCTCAGTGGTTTAAACTAAAGCCAGATGAAACAGAACTGACAAACAGGAGAAACAAAACACTGTGTGCAACAATACAGTCACAAGGCTTTTCATTCAACAAAAAAAAAGCGCCATCATTTATACTGAAGTAACACTAACTGCACCATGGTATTGTGGCAGAAATGTGGGATATTCAAATAGAATTAATGTAGACATGTATTAAATATATTAAAGGGGTGGTTGGTTATGATTTCACTTTTCAAACTTTAAAGGGGTGTTGAACTGAGAAATCAAATTTTTCTTGAGCTTTTGACATCTAAGAGGTCATCATATTATAAGAACATCCTATCCTAAGTATCCTAAGTTTCAGAACTGAAAACGTGCTTGTTAGTCCAATAAAAGCTTTTATTGACACCAGCCTCAGCAAACGACTCGTTTTTCGAAGTGGGGAACTATGACGTCAAAGAGGATAAAACACCACCCCCGCAGAAGAAGATCAACGCCTACTTCAACACGGCCGGTTTAGCCCCGCCCTCTGATTCGTGCATTAAACGCATAGCTAAATAACATAGATGCCTACCTCGTGATGACAAACCGGAGCTACCGAGCAAAACAAAATGTGTGGAAGAACACAGTCGCTGAATATGCTTCATCTGACTGGATTCCAATAGGACGGTTAAGCTTAATATTTAAAGGTGCCCTCTGGGATAAAAAATCAAATCATACACCATATTCCATACCAGATGGAGGCAGTATACCTACAGAAATACGTCCGCGGCCGCGCGCAACCTCATGTCTTCAAACACTGGCGAGCGCTGTGTTGCTCTGTCTCCCTCCGCATATTAATCAAATCAATTGGCACGATAGTAAAAGGTTGGAAGACCGCATCGTGCAGCATTTGGAGATTTTTAGAGATTAGAGACTAAATGAACAACATCACAATACTAAATTATAAAGGCCGTCTCATAGACAAGCCGGTGCATTCCGACGATATGGGAATATTAAAGCCCAGGCTATTATTTCTAGTTTATAGTATTCGTTTTGTTCATGTTACATTTTTATCATTAGTTTGAATTAATTTGACAGACAGCATTCCCTAATGTGGACCAAGCTAGCGCCTTTCAGAGCTGCCAACTCTCACAAATTCACCGTGAAACACACAACTGATACTACACACTCTCACGCCACATCCATTTTGTCATGCACAGAAAAAGACACGGAGACCGATCTCAGATTCTGTTATTTTTATTACGCAATTCAAACAACAAATGCAGTTTTGGCGCTTGTAAATGTAACACGACAGATCCCTAGCGCACGTGAATCGATCATCTTTACTAGCTAATGGTAAAAGAACACGAACACTGTTCAAAGATACAGTATGTTACAACTTACCAAAATGTATTCCTCAAGCATAATATCGACCAATCATTTTTTAAACTCATCCCTGAACTGAAATTTAGTAGTGGGCTGTATTTTCCACACGACTGACATCAGGTTCAAGTACACACACACACAAGCCGGCGCGACTTACTCGTGTACAGCGGTTTGGCTGGTTGTTATGTTGCCCGCCCGCATACCGCCTCCCATGGCCGAAACTGGTATTACGACACCTGCCGGGCCGGGGCTAGTAATTTAGCATGCTAATTTAGCTTTATATCTCGCCAGCACTATAACTTGTCAGTTTTTTAATGACATCATTGCACTTATTTCTTCTCATTCTTTTGATGTGTGTAGCTCATTTTTTGGATATTTTTACCTCAATTATTCCATATGGCACCTTTAATGACGTTCCAGCAGATGAGGGTAAAACATTGTCCGTCTGTTTGCTTCATTTCAATGAGGATTGTTTTGTAAACAAGACTGGATTTGCAGACCGATTAAGAGTAAAGAACGGTGCTGTGCCATCTATATTGGATCTGACAGGAATGGTGCAACACACGGACTCTGGGTCGAACATGTATGGGCGAATCCTTCCGGTGGCCATTTTACACCATTGGACGTTTTCAGAACAATTTCCCCCACTTGCACAAACAGGTGAGTTGAAACTGATTATAATATGCAAAACTGTTATCCACTCATAGCAGTGGGTGTTTACTTTCAAGTCTCCAGTGTGAGACTCCCATAAAAACCTAGCGTTTCAATGTTTTTGAATGCAAAAACCAAGCGAACATCATAAGTTGACCTCAGACAACAATAGAATCAAATTTAAAAAGCCAATTCATGACCATCCATCCATATTTTCACATGCAATACAGTACGTAACACAAATGGAATAGCATGTCATTCTGAATGCATCTTACAACAGTTCCCACACGAACGATTTTTGTAGATTATCATGACGGAAAATGCTAATCAATGACTTGAAGATAGTTAACTCCACATCAGAAACATAAATTCATCAACCATTCAGAAACTTCATGTTGCATTCTACATGTTGTCACTTCTTCTTGAGTCTCTCCATCATTGACTCCACTTTAAACATAAAACGCAGAACAGGTAATCGGAGCTGCTAACACACACAAGCTCTTGAAGCTCCACCCTCTGTGCCCGGAGCAGCAGCTCAATTGCATTTAAAGGGACACACGAAATGACACATTTTTACTGACCCTCAAAAAGGGACAATTTTAACATGCTATAAACAATTATCTGTCGGGTATTTTGAGCTAAAACTGAGGCTAATGTTTTTCATACAAATACCATAGAAACCATATAGTTACATTTTACCATGGTATGAGGTCCTATATGCAAAGTTTTAACTGGTTATCATAATCTGAATGTTTGCTACTATGGTTTATCTGAATAAAACTCTATCAGTCAGAAAACTAAATCAGACAGAAAAATGTTAATGTTACCATATAAAAATGAGTTTAAAATTTAAAAACGATTTTTACAGATATAATTGTTTAATTTTTCTTTGCCATTTTTGTGAATGTTTGCTGTTTTTGTAAATGAACATACATTTCCATCTGCAACCTAACTCAAGCTACAACTGTAATATGTAATATTATTAATATTGCAGCCTGCACTCTGCACTGCAAACTGTGCTGAAGACACACATCATCTAAGACAGGTGACACAAACCATTTTCAATCTATTAAGTTTTGACAATTAAGATTTACATTCTGGTTTTTACAACTTTCCCTTAGGAGCAAAAATCTGCCTTTAAAACTTGAAAGAAATAAAGATTTGACATTTATTGTTGTCACAAACTGCTCTGAAACACTGGTCCAAACACAAATTTATTAGGGCAATTCACAATCCATAAAACAGGTAGTAATTCAAAATAATGATGGGCAATTTCGAAACAGTGCTTCATGAAGCTTCGAAACCTTTACGGATCTTTTGTTTCGAATCAGTGGTTTGGATCGAGTATCAAACTGCCAAAGTCACGTGATTTCAGTAAACGAGGTTTCGTAACCACATAACTGTTACGAAACCTTTGGACATTTCAATGGTATACAGACTTGACAATGATAAGTTAAATACATTTGATAGATTTTACTTTAAATAAAACATTTGCAATGCATTTATAAGAGGTTTTTATGCATGTTTGGCCTTAGTTTTGTTGTATTTCCACTGTTCTGAAAAGCAGGTACCGCTCCACCTGTGGCGCTTCAAACACTCCGAAACAGTGAATGATTTTCCAAAGCGATTGGTTCAATTGATTTGAAGCTTTGAAAAGCTTTGTTTCTCCCATCACTAGGTCAAAACACAGGGTAGCTAATCCAAAAAGACAACAGGGCAAAAAAACACAGGCAAACAAGAGAAGCTCAAAAATATGACACAAGACATTAGGAAGAGAGCGCTCAGAAATGCGGTATGACACCTATAAGACCCTGCAACCCAGACAGCACATGTACGTCTCCAAGATGTCTGTTAAAGATCACTTTTTCTGGAAAGCATCTGCTGTTTAACATTCTTATAGACGTCTTTAAGATGTTAGTTTTGCATACATTCTAAATCATAAACATCTTAAGACATTTTCTAAACATCTATTTGACATCTGACGGGAAACGTCCTATAGACATATTGCAGATGAAAATACATCTTCTAGATGTAAACACACATCACATAGACATGATGTACGTGTGCTATCAGGGAACGTATGCAACGTTCACACAAGGCTTATTTATAATAATATAAATAAAGATAATGAGACACAGCTGAACATAATAACAACATCATTAGTCCAGGCAACAAGTTACTGGAAATGAAGTTCATGATCTGATAGCAAATGACTAGGGAGGAGTGCTCTCTGGTGGAAATTCATGGGTACTCCAGCTGGCAGGTGTGAGAATCGTGATGATTATCGTGATAATTATTGAAACTGATTTGGAAGATTTCATTGCGAGAACTTTTTGGCCATATTGCTCCGCCCCCAAGTAATTTATTATATAGGGATGTTACATTTGTAATTGTAATTTTAATCTTTAATTTCGCTTACAGTTTTTCGGTGGGGGAAAAAAATGGTGCATCTTTAGTTAAAAGTGAATTTCACAAATTTTACACAAAAAGATAATTAAATATGAAACATTACATAAAACTGTCAGAGTAAGACAGTATAGTATATGTAATTAAAACAAAAATTCATTTAAATTAAGTGAATAGTTTATTTTATACCATCTTTGTTAGCATTCAGTTTAACCCTTTGATGCACAACATGGGTCTAAATAGACCCGACTGAGTTTTCATTTTCTATATCTTTGCATTAAATTGATTTCATCATTCAGTATTCCAGCTATTCCTCAATTAACTTGTTTTAGATCATTACAAATCCTTATTTAAATTTTTTTGAATAAAAATAGTTTTTGTGTCACTACCCTAATGCGCAACATGGGTCTAAAAAGACCCATATCCATGTTTCTATGCTGAATATTTGAAAGAAATGTATTTTACCATTTACTAATCTTATAAATCATATTCGCAAAAATGCTAATTACGTTTTTAATAAGTAACTAGACAAGGCAGTTTGGGGTGTGGGCAGAAAATTTTATAGAAAGGAGAATTTTCACAAAGAAGTAGAATCAATGAATTACGAATAATTTACTGCCATTCTGAGAATAACAATTAATCAATACAAAATTACCTGTAGTCTGAATACATATAGAGATCAGTGGTGGAAAGGGGAAGTTCAAATGAGGCAATCAAACCTTTGTGTGAAAACACCCTGTCTCTGTTGAATGAAATTAGAAAATTCCATTGTGCTACCTTTTTTTATACCCCCATATTCTTTATAAAAGTACCATAAAATATATTTATTTTATAAGCTACGGAAGAGCAAGTGTTTTGTTGTGTATGCAATATATCCAGACAGCATAGGCTATTGCACTGTATGAAGTCTGGCTAAATCTCTGAAAGTGGACAGCATAACAAGCTTGCAGAGGCGACACAAACAGACAGTTAGAAAGCAGCTCTTTTTCTTTTGTCTGCACAAGTCACAACTCATTGAATAAGGGGCTTCAGACAAGCCTCTGGCCTAGATCCTGCCAACCATGCCCACTGGCCTGTCAACAGCATGCAGGGAGCTGGAGTTCACACTGCTCAGGAGAGCAACTCTCCCATTACTGACTATCAGAGGCATAATGGAAAACTGTTCAAATATAAACTGTATAATTGTACAAGTACATTATCTTATCTTATGCCAGCAAAAAAAAAGTTATAATGTACAAAACTGCTTAGCAGACAAACACGGCAACAATATTACAGTAATATTAATTATTAAGTCTTAATACACAAAATGGCAACAGTTGTGTTTCTATAAAAGAAGAAAGAATACGCAGTGTATAGCATCTGTTTCAATTAAGGCCAGTTTACATCAAGACAAATGTTATGTATGATGCAAAGTGATAAACGTTTCAATTTGAATGAATGACTGTTAAGACATCTACTCAGGCATATATGCAGTAAACATTTGCGTAGTGACAGATTTTTGTATTGAGAAGTGTTCTAATCTCTTTTCCATTGCACTGTAAAGAAAACGGGCCAACCAATGACATTCGTGTTTTTGGTCACATGACATGTCTAGGGATAAACAAATTTGTTGCATTCAAAAATGCATAATGATTAATAGTTACTACAATTGGTGTGAAACTTACTTCATGAATCACGACTGTTAAAAAAGTATGTTCTATATATGAATGTGAGTGTTAAGGCCCGTACACACCGAGACGAATATCAGCGCGGGTTATTTGTCAGCGTTTTTCAACACGTTTTTTGTGTTCACACACAAGCGATTTTCGCTGACGATGAGCCTAGTGAACATGCAAATTCATTCCCTGACATTAGATGGCGCCAATTTGCTCTGCAATACCACTCCATAACAGTTATATTTTATCAAGATGTTTGCAGTCCCTGTCGCGTTTGTCATATAGTTCTTTATGTTCTAGCACCAATGAGAACAGCAGCTCTACATTCATCATGCCTTGCATCTTCCTTGTCTTATTTCTTCCTGCCTGTGTAGACGGCGCGTATATCCTCTTCACCGTTGCATATGTGTGCTCGGCAAGACCGTTTTGTGTTTGAGCGCCCCCAAGTTGTGTTTTACTGTATCTTCAGATGCTCCAAACACGTGAGCAAAAGTGCCAATCTCATTGGTCGGAGAGTTTTTGATGCGAAGCGTCAAACCAAAAAAAATGAACCCGAGGCACTTTTTTTTTTTTTTTAATTACGCTTTTACGCGTGGCGTTTTACGTGTCGGCAGAGCCCGTCTAACAGAGAGCCACTTCCTATTAGCCCCATTGTGTATCATCCTGGTTGCAGTTCCATTAGAATTCCACTGGAGGTGATCGCGGGCGAGAGCAGAATGAATGGGAGTCTATGGGGCTAAACGGCTAAAAGTGTCTCTTTCACCTGCTTGTCATTAAATTAACATAGATTTTATTGTTGATTCCGCAAGTTCAATATAGATTATAGGCCAAAAGTCGAATGAACGAGTACGTATGTCCTTTTGATTTCTTACAGGTTTGGCCGTTGTTGGCCGGAACACGCTAGCATTCTGCTATTGTGTGACGTCATCACATTTTTGAACGGATTTTTAGAACAGATACGTGAACTTAAAAATGCAATTTCAGCTGAGTGTATTATCTTAGCCCTCCCTTTTGAATGCAACTTTCAAATTACTTGACAAAAAATTACATCCTGAGAAAAGTGGATTTATGGGGGTGAAACCCCATTGACTCCCATTCATTCTGCACTCGACCGCGAGCGCCCCCGCATGGACAGAGACGTGTTACTGCAGCCAGTCCAGAACCCGGAAGTAACCAGCCAGTGCCAATTCTCTTCAATTAGACATTCTCTGGTGTCGGTGTGAACACTCACATTGGCGCCCTTTGTATAGTCACGAGGCGTTAAACGTCGCGAATAGTGCACGCAAAATTCGTCCAGGTGTGAACATGCCTTTTTGAATAAAATTGACATGTGACCTACCATGTGTCAATTGCGTGTCCATAGGATGCACAGTTCAGAATCCTGTAGGAGGTAATTAGGGTACTTTTCGCCTTTACTGTTTTATAATTACAATGGATTCGTACATGCTACTCAGCTCACGTGCTGTTTTTCACCCACAATGTAGTATGTAAGTTGGCATATTTGGAGGCAGCACATGCCTTGTGGCACAAATGAACAGATTATTTAGCTAAGGGACAATGAATGGCAGAGAAAGAATCCGCAACCAGCTCTCTTATCTCTGCACTATTTTATTTGGTGTTATTTAATAAACACCATAGAGAATACAAAAATCTGAATGACTGTTTGAAAACAAAAAACATTTTTCCATAAGCGCCACCTACTGCCAGAGAGAGAATTTGCATTTTTATTCAGACCGTGGCACTGCTTCAAACTGACAAATCCCATGCAAAATTTGCACCAATGTTTGTGCCAAGTATAAAGGCCTTTATCTATAGATAAGTGGTTGGATATGTTTCCATGGATGATAATAAATATTTTGAAATATCAGACTGCTGGATTGTGCCCAAAAAAAATTCCAGAGAGCCATGCACTAATATGTGATCTCCATATTGTGAAGTAACTTTTTGTCATTTTATTTATTTTCTGTGCTTTTTCAGTTTTACCATAGTATAGTTATGTTCATAATCCAGGTGGACATTTTGTAAAAGAAAATGAACAACCCAGTATGTTAAGCAACAATATTAGGCTATTAATAAAGAACCAAGAAGAGATCCATAATGTCCATAAAGCCATAATGTCTACTGAAATACAGCACCAATAATAAACAGTTTAAACACATGCACATGCCAGTATCTCCACAGGTTATAACCCTTTGATCAGTGACTCAGCATGAGACACATGTGTAAGCAGTAAACTGGTGCCTTATCAGTCATATACCAGACTTGTGTACATTCTCCACTTTAGACCAGTGATTTTTGTTGGTTTCATGTATTAATGCAGAACTAAACCGTAGTGAAATAACATTATTACTACTAATGCAATATTAAGCTTCTTTAATCATGAAAGGCTCCAGCTTCACTGATTGTCGCAGCTGTCATACATGAATGATTTCTAAAGCACTAAATCTTGCAAATACACTCTACCAAAGAGAAGAAAGAAATACAGTCACGGCAATCTGCGTTTTTCTTCTTTGGCTCGATTCCTACACTGGGGGAGCTATATTTTGAGCTTTAATGTTCAGTTTCTGGTTTCGTTAAATACCGCTCTGTAAAAACAGGCTACTATTCACTGCTATTAGAGGGATTTGAGGTTCTGTCAGGAGAAGACAGAGTGCCTGTCCTAGATCAAGCATGAGCGTGGCAGAATCTGACAGATGTTCCTATCCTCCTCAGCTGTGTCAGGACCCCACAGGCCTCCCTATGGAACCATAAGGAACTAGATTCTTTCAGAGCCAGGAAAGAGATCAACTCTGTGAACTCACATATAATATTGCAAGTTTGTTGTTAAAGTCCTACACATTTTTTCAGGTCTTAAGCATACTGTCCAGGTGAAATAGCCTACTTGGGTGGAGCATAATGTCAGGGTTCTAGGAGTGCATGTCTACTTTAGACATTTTTGAAAACATTTAATATAGTCTAACAGTTATTGATTCTTTCTTTTTTATTGCAGATGATGACCATCCCATTACTGAAGATGTAGCACAGGTACTACCACATATACCAGCTGCAGTTCAAGATGAGATACCCAAGAGCTAGTATGTACTTGCAAACACAATGATTGTGTTTGTTGTGATTGGCGGAGTTTTGACGAGTTGTATTTTGACTAGAAACGTACAGTTGACTAGAATCACGCAGCGGAGGAATGGAAAGTTGACAAGCCATGAAAAAGTATTGACTTAAGGTAAAACTTTTTTTTTTTTTTTTTTTTTTACATTTGTAGGCATTATCAATCCCAATGTCTAATTGTTTCAAGTCATTTTCTCGTCAGGTATTTTTCGCAAGACAGTAAGGAGAAAATGACAATTTGATGGAAAATTTTAATATATTCTGTATTACTGTCGTGGGATTCATATTATAACTATTATTATGTAGTAGTGTAACGTAGACAGACACAACTAACAGAGGTTTAAATTTTCCCTTGTTTAATTTGCACTCTGAATATGGGTGGAGCGTTTAATTTTAATTTAATTGAACTCTCAAAGTGCACAAGATTGATTCATTTAACATCAAAATGCACAAAATATTCTTACATGGCTGCATGTTTTTTTTGCTAGCAGGATGGTGACAGTTAAATAAACCATGTTTTTCTAGGGCTGGGACGGTTAGCGCATTACTGCAATAACCGTGATCACGTTACGCCTACTGCGGGTCTGAGCTTGTCACCGCCATCACCACAAAAAAAAACAAAAAAAAAACACACATTGTCCTGCATATATGTTCAGTGTCATGTCTAATGACATGGATTCATTGATTCTAATTACATGGATTATGTCTAATGAAATTGTGTCTTACATGGATTCAAGGTTTTCTAAACAAAACTTATCAAATGATGGAGCGAATTCGACCTTTCGCGAGTTAGGGAGCGCAATGTTCCATGCCACATAATAACATTCCATTTGTATTAGAGATGCGCGGATGGGCTATTATTTCACCAGCAACCGCATCACAAAATTTATAATCCGTCCGCTATCCATCTGCAACAACAATTTTTGACCAATTTTCAAAACCGTCATCCGCTGATTGTTTTACAGTCTATGGGTGATGCAAGGCGCCGCTGCCACGAGGAAAGCTATTGGCTGTTCTAGAAAAGAGACTGATCCAGTGCAGGAAATACTTTTAAAGGCTAAAGTAGTAGCTATGTTGTATCCCCAGAATATCAGCAGTAAACTCCGTCTCCGATAGGTGCAGAGGGACAAAAATAAGCCTAAATAAAACACACATCGGCAAACCTGACCTTACCTGACTAGGCTACTGTAATTTTATCATTTCTTTTTTGAATTCTGTTTCAAAGTAGACATTTCAGGCTTTCTATTTATTCATCATATCTGTGAGGCAAGTAGCCTATACGATGAGTTTCGGTTCATTTATGAGACGAGCTCCAGTTCCAGTATTTAACATGATTTTCCACTATACCGTGGGGGTTTCTTGCTTTTCATTAAAAAAAAATCGATATGTTTTTCTCAAAATTCCGTTCCTGAAAATCAGAAATTTTGTTACCGACAAACAATGAAAGAAACAAAAACAGATTTGGAAAGGGCTTGAAACCAACTTCCCTACGGTATCAGGTAAAATAATTTAAATGTAAAATAGACTGTAATAAGTAAAATTTAACCATGTGATGGGTTTTCCCAGATCACATTACACGCACAGCACACACACATATACATCAGCAGAATCCCTCATTAAACGACTCCCTCATTAAACCATGATTCAAAATAATAATACAACAACTCTTTTTTCCCCCAAATAGGCAACAATTTTCTTACACAGCATCAATATTTATCTGGCAAAAGTAGAATCAGGATCAGTAGTGTGTGAACATTAAATTTCTCCATTGATTCTGTAAACATTAATTTGGTTATTAAATGATTTGTGCTCGAGCCCTGATTCTACATCTGACTCATTGCAGCTTAAAATGTGTTGCTTTGTGAAGTAAAATGTCTTTTATAAAGATTGATCTATATAAAGTGTGATAAAGAGTGATCATTATAAAGAGTGATAAGCTAATGTATTAATTAAAGGCAGAACAAACAGCTAATTTAAGTAATGCATGCATGTTTGTTAATAGAGGATTAGATTAGGACTCTGACTATTATGGTATAGCCTAATGGAAATGCAGATACTTATGCTTAAATTGTTAATACATAATGTTTTTCAACATGTGACATTTTATATTTTTGCCCTTCAGTTGAGTTTAAAATAAAATGGACACAACGAAATGACAATGTGGGGTTTTTTATTAGTCGTTAGAAAATTAGTCGTTAGTGGCAGCACTAATCATAATCCAACCACATAGTATTCAGAAGAGTTTAATCTTCATAGATTAAGGAATAATAATTTAACTACTTGCACTTACAAATAGAGTCTGTACTTGGCATAAAATATAGACTGTGCTTGGGATAGTGTCCTTGTTTGTGCATATATATTTGCATGTGCAAATCTCTTCCAACCATCACTGAGATCCAAGGAGGGAGAGAGGTCAAATTGATTCAAATTGCTGCAGTGGAATGCCTAAATATCTGAGATCAAACTCATGCTTTGGCAGGCCCATGTGAATTAACTTCACCTCACAATCCGCTCTAGGGCAGACCAGCTCAGAATAGACTCTCTTTCAATTAGACAATCCAATAACAAAATCACCTAGCCTTAATATATTCCTGATCTATTGTATGGAACTTCTAGCATGGAAACATTTATTAAATTTAATATGCATTAATATGCATTTAATATGCCTAAAATGCAGAAATGAATTATAGGCAGATGTGGTTCTGTCCCAGCAAATTTTAACTTACACTCTGGGTGTCTTTGGAACCATGAGCACACATAGTAATAGCCTCCAAAGCAAACAAGCCTGCACCTCTCAGCCATATTTAACATATGTGGCTCAGAGCAAGAGTGCAAAATGAACTTTGCATAGGGACTGATGGAACAAACAACAAGAGCGTTCCTCCTCCTCCACAGATTTGCGGAGGGGTTAATTTGAATATCAAGTATGCTGACTCACAATTCACCCAGCTTACAAATGTATGTGTGTGTGTGTGTGTGTGTGTGTGTGTGTGTAGGGGGGGGAGATAAAAAATATGTTTTTTATCTTACTAAAAAACAAATTTTTTAGTAAGATAAAATATATTTTTTGTAAATAACCATTATGTCATTTACCTAATTATTGCTTTTTAGAATTAATTTTAGAAGATAAATATTGGTTACATTTTTTTCACCAGTTAATAAATTGATGTTGATGAGTAATATGGCAGTACAGAAATGCATTACAGTTTTTCTCGATTGTTTACTTACACACATTTTCTGAAAGAACGCCTCATATTCTCAGAACTCTACACACAAATCTAAAAACACTCACACAATTGGCAAAACCCCTCAATTCTCCTGCAAAATGAAACTTTACATTCAAAACAATGTTATTTCTTCTCAAAATGGTATTTTGTTTTCAAATGACACACACAAACCATCATATGAATAGACATTTATAAGAACCAGTTGAACACTGATGTGCTCAATGGAAAACACTATGATCAATGGAAAACACTTCTTCTCCATTCATCATAATGATTTGGGCCTTTTTTGTTCAGTGTTACACTTACTACAGATATTACATACATAACTGTGTTGTAAAATATTTGAGAATATTGTTTTTTATACACAGAACACACAAATACACGGTAACAAATATATTTTATTTTTCTCACAAAATCAATGGGAGATAGATCCCACATTTGTACACCCCAACCAACACAAAGTTGCACATACAGTGGTCTACATACAAAACATCAGAATTTCTTATGCTGTTACAGTAAAAAAAAAAAAAATAATAATAATATCTATGTTGCATCCTGTCTTTGGTTTTGGTGTTTTATGCCAAAGCTCTGATCGCTAATTGTAAAACTGTGTGAAATGTGTTTGCCCATGTGACGAGTCAGTGTGAATATTTGAATGGCAGTGTGTTCCTCATGAAAACAAGACATTTTCTGCTTGAAAATTGTGCCAAATGCAGAGAATTGTGTGTAGTGTTTTGAAAAAAGTGTGTTTTAGAACTGCAATTTGAGTGTAAAGCAGGAATTGTGTAGAATTGGTTCAGGGGGTTGGTGAATGAGTTACATGTTGTGGTCATTGTGTCTCAAGTACCAGAAAATGTGTGTAAACAATCGAGAAAAACTGTAATTGACCACACGTTTTACAGCATTTTACAGAGCCTGGATCGTAGTATAGTGTAGCATGCTAGTTTAACATGGTAGTCTGCTGGATGGAACTAAGCACTCAGAAATGCCCTGCAAGATGGAAAATTTTGGTTGGCACAAAAAGTTGTTGGCTTATTTGTGGCATTACCTGATTTGCATGTTGGCTATTACATTTACATTTATTCATTTAGCTGATGCTTTTATCCAAAGCGACCTACAATTGCTTTAGAGGTTGCATGCTGCACGCGTTTTCTAGGTGACAGTGCAGGAGATTAGACGGCCATGGAGAGTAGCTCCAGACTAATCTGCTTTTAGAGCGTAATGCATGGCCATAACACATCACTTCCTGTCTGCTCCTCACCTCGGTCTACCCAACAACTTAATCGCAAGCTTACTGCAACCCCCCAAACATGCACACTCGCAATGGCCTAAAACATCAGCTTTGCCTTCCACTGCACCACAGAGAGCAGAATATGCTGATATATGACCCTGCATGACTAACAGAATAACTGCCTCTGCATTCCTGGCACTTTACACTGGAAACTGTCATCAGTGGTCCTGAAAGGGGATACATTTTAGTTGTCTGAGAAGTTGAATGAAAGTGGCCAAAATGATGCACAGTATTGAAGCTCCTAGAGGGGCGATTAACACAGGATGTGGTGGAGAGGCTTAAAGAATGCAGGTCAGTGGGTGGTGGCAGGCCAATCTGTTCCTGCAGTGGGGCAGGGGCTAAATACACTTCTACTACTAGGTCAGCTAAATTATATTCACCTCATGAACCAAAAACCACACCTTTCCCTCCACAAACCAACCGTCTATGCACACCTTGGCAATACAATTGTCATTGGTTAGTCATTTTCTTATGGGCAGGAAGCAATGCTTGACATTATTGGTGATTCAATGTTTCTGTAAAAAACAAACAATAACCCTAATAAAATACTACTACTATTACTAATTCTACGATATAAAAGGTCTGATATGTAGCCTGGTTAAAACCAGACCATTTTCAGTTTTAACTGAGTTATGGTATGGCAAAGCGTCATAGACAAATCATTTCCAGAGGGGCGTCACCAACGGACGTCGCGGGTAGACCTAAAAGACCTATCAGAGCGATGAAGGAGATGACGTATGCAGAGCGGCGGCCGGTGGAGATACATCTGTGAGTGTTGTTCTTTGCTCGGTTTTTAACAAAAAGGAAACGTTCAAATCGCTTAAAACAGTCGCGATAGCTGATTCGAATGAGTGATATTCGACGGTGGCATCCATCTTTGTAATGTAGGCTACAAAATCTGCTTCAAAATCCCAGCGCTGTTGTCATCAAACCCAGCCCCAACGTTTCTGATTGGTACCGCAATTTCGATGGATTGGAAATGGGCTTGAATGAGTTCTTTGCCAGACTAACTTTCAGAGCAAATCTAAATTTGCCAGAAGTTGTCTGGGTTTTCCCAGGCTATCTGATATGCTGCTGGACTCGTGAATAATGTTGTCAGCATTCGTTCAAAACATGATGAGCGCTAGCCAATAAGATTGCTGCTTGCGCATTATTCCCGCCACTTGAAACACTGCATTATTCAGTGTGTTGACGTGAGGCTTGTTCAACTTCATACAGCGCTGTCAGCAAACACCGATTGGCGGCTGACTTGAAGCAGTGCATGCCGATTAGATATGCTGATTTTTATATATCAGTAAAAGCAATTTTCATATAGTCGCAATGTTATATTGTGTCATGTTCATCAAAATAAAACTGATAAAAAAACGTAGACCCCACTACATTAGTATTTAAATACATTAGGCTTAAAGGGTTAGTTCACCCAAAAATGAAAATTATGTCACCAATGACTCACCCTCATGTCGTTGCGTGCCAAGCACGTAAGACCTTTGTTCATCTTCGGAAAAGTTTAGATTTAGTCCGATAGCTTTCTGTCCATCCATTGAAAATGTATGTACTATATACTGTCCTTATCCAGATTACACGTCAGCAGCATCTTACGTCATCAGCATCACTGAACTCAGATTGACAACAGAACCGGAAGAGAATACAATGCTGAATAAAGTCGTTGTTTTTGTTATTTTTGGACCAAAATATATTTTCGATGCTTCAAAATATTCTAGCTAACCCACTGATGTCACATGGACTTCTTTGATGATATCTTTATTTCCTTTCTGGACAAGGACAGTATACCGTACATACATTTTCAATGAGGGACAGAATCTAAAATATCTTAAACTGTGTTCCGAAGATGAACAGAGGTCTTGTGGGTTTGGAACAACATGAGCGTGAGTCATTAATGACATAATTTTTATTTTTGGGTGAACTAACCCTTTATGTTGAACTTCATTCTTGTACAAACATACGTTGTATTTAGCAGTAGCACAGTCAGGCCCTTTTTACACGAGAATGCTCGTGGGTGAAAACATAAAAATATTTTATCGGATGTGCCTTTCGTTTACACTTCAAACGTTTTTGGGGCTTAAAAACGCAAAAAAGTGAAACCACCCTCCAGAGTGGAAATCTTAAAAATGCTCCACCGCCGCGTTCCCATGTAAAGGGTAAAAACGCAAAAGTCTGCTTGACTGTGACGGTTTTACGCAGGCGTGCGCACTTGGTGTTGTTGTGTGGCAGTGCTCCACATTACCAACTAGCCGCCTGGAGTGCAATGTTGAATTTCACACACTTTTGCGTCACCACATGCAAGCGGGATTTCCCACCCAAAACGCTCCTCTAAATGCATAATAAAAAGTGATAACGCGACGCCACTTTTGCGTTTTCTCTTCAGAATCGTTTTCGTGTAAACATAGCCTTAGATAACAGTAATGGCTAACATATTCATAGCAAAAGCCAAACAACTTTCAATGTTGATTTTATGGTGACTTTAAAGGCTGAGAAATTCTGACCAAATTATGACAATTTTTTATTTGACTTTTTGACATGAAAAAAAAAAAAGAATATCATGTAGTAGTGCATTGGAATGTGGTATATAAGACTCTCTTGCTTTCTCTCTCTTTGCTTGTGTGTGAGAGAAACACAAAGCATTCGCAGCCAAGCCAATACACCGTGAATAGGTAATGCTAAACTTTTGTGGTCTACTTCAAAATCAACACATTGGTGACGTTATTTTGCATAAACTGTCCAGTAAAGTTTTGCTGGAGCCTGCATTAGTGCTTCTGCAAAGTGGGCGGTCACGAAATCCCTAAAATATCCAATGGGATGTTCTACTGTCTCACAGGCACACTAGCCATGGCAGGTCTGCAACACCATAAGTACATATCAAGAGTGCCATTTGGAACAAAGCCTAAGACGTACAGCCTTAAAGGCTTTCTGCTTCCTGTCTCAGCAGTTGGAAAATACAAGGTCAGTAAGTGGAAAAAGAGTCGAATGTGAATGGAATCCAAAGTTCCAATAGACTCCACATGCTGTGACTGAGGTATATGTTACATTTGGATCATGAGATGTGATTCCTACTTCTGTGCAACTAACACACAGAAAAGATATTTCACTTGGAAAGAGGTTCAAATTGCATTCACTTAATTCTAATTTCTCTCCATTCTGCTGGATCCATAATATGAGTACCAACAAGAAACATCAGAATTCATTTATTGGGGCTCATAATTAAAAAATCATAATAATAATGTAAAGATTTTTGGGGAATGACAATAAAAACTATATTGACATTGAGGTAATTGTACAGTACA
The DNA here is from genome assembly GCF_016745375.1 of Pimephales promelas. The sequence continues at coordinate 4,800,115 of NW_024121144.1, forward strand.
TTTCCAGAAAAAAAAAGTTTTGTTCCTGCATTGGCTGTTTTGTTTAATTGAGGCATCAGCTATCATTGCAGTCAACTTTTATGGATGGACCCCTATGTCACGTGTCTGTCCTGTCGTGTTAGCACATGGGTGGTTTTGTTATGTTGAGCCATGTGCTCCTGTTATTGTTTGATCCTCCCCCTCGTTACCTGATTAGTGTTTGAGTTCTCCCACCTGTTCCCTCTTGATTTGTTCCCTATTTAAGTTCCTTCATGTTTGCAGTCTGTGTTGGATCTTTGTCTTATGTCTCCCCTGTTCCCTGGTGTTATTCATGGTCAGTGTATGGTATTTCAGTTCAAGTTCAGTTTTATGTTTTGTTGAGTATGTTTTCCCCCTCATGGGTTTTTGCTTTGTGTTTTGTTTTATTTTGTTAATAAATCATCCCTTCACTGCACTTGAGTCCTTCCCTTCACTTTTTGTTAAGTGTATCGTGACAGAAAGATCCAACCAACTTGAGGACTCAGCAGGATGGAGGATGAGGACTTTGACTGGGGAAATCTGGATTACGATGACGACTATTTGGATTGCCCGGACTATTTCATCGCCTCATTTGGGTCAAGTCAATTTTCGCCCATCTATAGGGACAGTTCAGGACCCACTTCTCGCCGTCACGGACGGAGAAGGAGGAGGAAATGCCCGTCTGCCCAGCGAGAGACTGCTCGCGTCCCGTCTGCCCAGCGAGAGACTGCTCGCATCCCGTCTGCCCAGCGAGAGACTGCTCGCGTCCCGTCTGTCCAGCGAGAGACTGTTCACGTCCCGTCTGCCCAGCGAGAGACTGTTCACGTCCCGTCTGCCCAGCGAGAGTCGGTTCACGTCCCGTCTGTCCAGTGTGATAATGCTCCTGTCACGCCTGCCTGCCTGAGCTGGGACTATCTGGAGCGGCTGGCTCGGATATTGGAGAGGCCGGTGTCCGGTGTCCCTGAGCCGGTGTCCCTGAGCCGGTCCCTGAGCCTGTCCCTGAGCCGGTGCCTGTCCCTGAGCCGGTGCCTGTCCCTGAGCCGGTGCCTGTCCCTGAGCCGGTGCCTGTCCCTGAGCCGGTGCCTGTCCCTGAGCCGGAGCTCATGTTGGTTCAGGACCCAGCGTTTTTGTCTGTGTTTGTGTCTGTTCTTGTGACTGTGTCTGTTTTAGTGTCAGTTCCTGAGCCGGCGCCTGTTCCCGAGCCGGAGGCAGAGCCAGCGCCTGTTCCCGAGCCGGTGTCTGGTCCTGAGGGATCTGCTCCGTCCTGGCCGCCCGAGGGGTCTTCACTGCCCTGGCTGCCCGAGGGCTCTTCGCCGCCCTGGCCGCCCGAGGGGTCTTCACTGCCCTGGCTGCCCGAGGGCTCTTCGCCGCCCTGGCCGCCCGAGGGGTCTTCACCGCCCTGGCCACCCGAGGGGTCTTCACCGCCCTGGCCGCCCGAGGGGTCTTCACCGCCCTGGCCGCCCGAAGGGTCTTCACCGCCCTGGCCGCCCGAAGGGTCTTCACCGCCCTGGCCGCCCGAAGGGTCTTCACCGCCCTGGCCGCCCGAGGGATCTTCGCCGCCCGAGGGGTCTTCACCGCCCTGGCCGCCCGAGGGGTCTTCACCGCCCTGGCCGCCCGAGGGTCTTCACCGCCCTGGCCGCCCGAGGGGTCTTCACCGCCCTGGCCGCCCGAGGGGTCTTCACCGCCCTGGCCGCCCGAGGGGTCTTCACCGCCCTGGCCGCCCGAGGGGTCTTCACCGCCCTGGCCGCCCGAGGGGGTCTTCACCGCCCTGGCCGCCCGAGGGGTCTTCACCGCCCTGGCCGCCCGAGGGGTCTGCACCGCCCTGGCCGCCCGAGGGGTCTGCACCGCCCTGGCCGCCCGAGGGGTTTTCACCGCCCTGGCTACCTGAAAGATCTGCTCCATCCTGGCCGCCCGAGGGGTCTTCACCGCCCTGGCCGCCCGAGGGGTCTTCACCGCCCTGGCCGCCCGAGGGGTCTTCACCGGCCTGGCCGTCCGAGGGGTCTTCACAGCCCTGGCCACCCGATGGACTCTGTGTTTTTCCTTCACTGCCCAATGAACTCTGTGTTTCTCCCTCACCGCCCTATGGACTTTCTGTTCCGCCCCGGTCGCCTGATGTCTCTGTCCCCCCCACCCCGCCCTGGTCCGTTCCTCCCGTCCCGCCCTGGTCTGTCCCTCCCGTCCAGTCTGATGGAGCGGCTTCACTGCCCAATGAACTCTGTGTTTCTCCCTCACCGCCCTATGGACTGTCTGTTCCGCCCCGGTCGCCTGATGTCTCTGTCCCCCCCACCCCGGCCTGGTCCGTTCCTCCCGTCCCGCCCTGGTCTGTCCCTCCCGTCCAGTCTGATGGAGCGTCTGGTAGCCGCTCCGTTGAGGGGGGGGTAGTGTCACGTGTCTGTCCTGTCGTGTTAGCACATGGGTGGTTTTATGTTGAGCCATGTGCTCCTGTTATTGTTTGATCCTCCCCCTCGTTACCTGATTAGTGTTTGAGTTCTCCCACCTGTTCCCTCTTGATTTGTTCCCTATTTAAGTTCCTTCATGTTTGCAGTCTGTGTTGGATCTTTGTCTTATGTCTCCCCTGTTCCCTGGTGTTATTCATGGTCAGTGTATGGTATTTCAGTTCAAGTTCAGTTTTATGTTTTGTTGAGTATGTTTTCCCCCTCGTGGGTTTTTGCTTTGTGTTTTGTTTTATTTTGTTAATAAATCATCCCTTCACTGCACTTGAGTCCTTCCCTTCACTTTTTGTTAAGTGTATCGTGACACCCTATCCCCAGGGCCCAATAAAGGACTATGTTCATACTGTCAGTCCAAATCTGACTATTTGTGTATCAATTGGAATCTAATTTATTGACTGTCCTCACTGTGTATTGCAACTGTTCAGACTGTGTGTTCTTTGCTGTGCTTTTAGTTTCTGGAATATCTGCTTTGGTTTTTTATGACATTGCATTGGTACAGTAGGCATACTCCAAAAACAACAGCAACATGGAGGGATTTGCAATACAGATGCAGTCTTATCTACAACATGACGGTATGTACAGCATCACATGGGATTACTACCTCTTCTGATGCAACAGCAGATTGTAGGAGGCTGGTATACACAGGTTTATTGTCATCTACGACGTATCAAAACATGTCTCCATGATTTCTGCTCGACCAGCACTTTGCAACAACGCAACCTTGTTTCTACAGTGACTTTCAGCACATTTCCTAAAACAACATCTAACATATTAACGCATTTCATATGATTTTTTGCCATTCACACTTGTTAAATATTATCAGATTCCAATTCCAATTAGGATTGACAGTCTGAACATGGCAATGACTCCGACCCTAGTTCATACCATTTTTACTGCCTGTAATGTGATGAGCAGACCAAACCATCACTGTACAATAAACAACAAGTGAGCATTTTAAGCTCAGAAACATGCTGAGAAGAATCTAACAAGCATTGTTTAGGCTAAATAAAAATATTGCATCAGCTATAAAATGGGTGGGAAAGACTTTATAAGACGTTCACATGGCCGTCATGGCAAGAACTAACTAGCGCCACATTGAAACAAAGTCTACACCCCTATCCAAGCGCATCTGCGAACAGAGGAAAGAAAAGTGATCAAGTATCTAGAGTTTTGCTGTTCTCTAATGCCTAGTGTATAAAAACAGCTCAGATGGCAGACATGTTGATTATACTTATCACAGATGAACCTTGTAAGTGCTACATAGCTGTCTGAGTGGCACAGTGTGATAATGACTCCATATCAGACTGAACACCTAATTCATGCCTAAACAGATCTGCCTAACACCGCACACATTACATGGTTCAAGTGACACAATTCTGATTTTTTTCATCCTGTGTGGCACAAATCGGCTATGACCCATTAATGTGTTAGTAGATTGTGTGAACTGGATCAAATGAATCACTGAAAAGATCAGGCTAAGTGCATAGTTATTCAATCATTTTAGTTCCAGAAAGCATTTGTTCATGAATTGGACAGGGAGGGTGGATAACGTTTTCAGTGTGACAACTTATATTTCTGCCTGATAAAAGTCACAAATCATATGCACATTAACGATACTTTTATGGTACATTTTTGTTGATCCTGTTAGCAACATTTGTCATTTATTTTCATTATATTGAAAACAGCAGCTAGTTAAAAAAATCAACCTTTGTGTTGAACAGAAGAAGGAAAGTCATAGGGGTTTGGAATGGCATGGAGATGTGAATATAATTAAAGTAATAACAATTCCTATAACTTCCACAAAATTTCCCCTGCCTTGGGCAATGGCTGATTGTGCACTTTCAATGAGAAAGAGGACCAAAAAGAAAGGAAAATATGTGCGGATGTAGACTTTATTCTACTCTACAGGGACTGATTCATCCTGTTAGAGGGACATTTAAAAGAGGGTGGGTACAGAGTTTTACAAGAACAAAAGGACCAGAGGGCAAATGATGCAAAGCATCATTACTTTTTCCATCTCTAACTGGAGCTAACTTTCATAGACTAAATATCCCTGATACATTTCCATAGCCTACAACAACGAAAGATTGTGAATTGTTCCTATTAAGGGCACCAGCTAAGCATCAAGGAAAGGTTAAGGTCAATTAGAAGAAAGAAGCGTGGTGGGGAAAATTGTAAAGATGAGTGGATTCTTCAGTGAGGAAATGCTTTTCAGATGTGGTCACTTGATCCAAAAGGTCACAGAGGTTTTTAGGTGAACCTGAAAACCTGAATATTTTTGTAAAGATATAAAGTATGTTTTATTAACAAAGTTCGAGAGGAGCATGTTCAAATGATCTATCCAATCATTATGAGAGACCTAGTGTATGAATACGTAGCTGACTCACCTATGTTCCTAGACATTTTTTTCTGCATCCCCCCACAACCCTGTGTCCTCACACTCGCCTGGTTACTATCCTAATGAGAGATACGGGGGCACTCTTGGTTCGGGACACATTCCGAGCTCGGAGCCCTCCCCCAGACAGCATGCTAAAATATGCATACTCTTTTACTCTGTCTAATTATTTGTCATCTACAAATGATTAGATAGAGTAAAAGAGTATGCATATTTTGAACTCATACAAATAACTAACTTTTAATATGAAAGATATTTTGAAACATTAGGAATAGATGACTTAATTATAAAAACTGTTTAAGGCTAGTAATAGGCTAATGCTTGATGAGTATAAGTTAAATAGCAAGCCTGCACCATTAAGTTTCTGCATTTATAACAAACATTTTCCTTTCAGAAAAGAAATAAACCTAGCTCCTTGAGTCTGCTTTTCATTACAAACTGAAAGCCAAACGACAGAAGGACAATGCAGGATCAAAGTATTTAAGTAATAAGCGCGATTTGAGCTCGGTGTGTTTTAAAATATATCCCTAAGGTTATTTGGGCCATTTAATGGGTGTGATGTGCCGCATCAGAGTAGTTTCTGACGTCAGCAGTCTGGGACCTTCTCTCAGCATTTTCGTTTGATCTTCGCTTCATGACGTCACGCAGCTGTGCAAGTATCCATAAAGATGCTGTTGCTCAAATGCATTAGCGCTATTTGTATATAGGGGAAATTGTCTACTTATTAACTGAAGACGTGGAATCATGTAGGTCATGCTAATGCCTCGATTCAGACTGCGACGAATAATGTATGTTTGTCATTCACAAGACCCTAATAATTGGGAGGGGAGGGG
>NW_024121144.1:4806292-4866868 GCF_016745375.1 Pimephales promelas
TTAAACCCCATAGAAAATCTCTGGTGGGATTTGAAGAAGGTGGTTGCAGCACGCAAACCCAAGAATTGGACTAAAATACCTCAGAAACGCTGCCAGAAGCTGATGTCTGAATAATACATCTTGTTTGCAGCAGGTAACAGCAAAAGGGTGTTCTACTACATACAAAAGATGCTTGCCATGAAAGGGTTGAATAATTTTAAGACTCCAGAAGTCATTCAAAGTTGCATTTTCAGTTGAATTTGGAAACCACTTGAAAAATTTGTTATGTTGAACTATTTCAAACTTTTGTTTGATTTGTAAATTGAAAACAGCTGTAAGTCTGTTATTTTTGCCAATAAACTTTATTTACAATGAAAGTTGAATAGTTTTGATTAGAAAGTCTATTAATTTGGAACAGTTGTGGTTGACCGACAGTTGTTTGAAAAAAAGCGTTCCTGTGAGATGAACGAGGAAAGAGGAGCGGGCAAAATGAAGAAAGGGTTATTAGATAAAACAATGAGGAAGGGCACTAATTCTAAAGGCAGGAATAAAGAGGGATTGCTAGGGATTGTGAGAGGGACAGACCCGTCCATTTTGTAGTCTGGCTGAAGGCAGACTGCTGGTGCTGCTGCAGAGATCTGTGTGGTTACCCTACGGTAAGCAGAGGAGGACAAAGAACAATGTGAGAATGAGAAATAAAAAAAGCCCCATGAAATAGCTGAGGTGACAGATTGTTGCACAAGTGTGATGAAGAATGAATGAAAGAGGGAACAAGCAGTGAAAGGACTCTGTGTGCAAACAGTGGTCGCACAGAGTCTGGATTACCAATTCCATCAGCTATTTTACTAACATTGTTTCTCTTTGCATTTCACTGATGTTTGCTTACACTACCACTCAAAAGTTTATAATAGGCTAATTGCGATTTTGTTATGTTTTACAATTTTAAAATGTTCTATTTTAATATATTTTAAAATGTGTTTATGTTGTGTTTAGTCCTTTGATGGCAAAGCTGAATTTTAAGAATCATTATTCAAGTCTTCAGTGTCACATGATCCTTCTTATATGTCATCATTCTTATATGCTGATTTGCCACCACATGAATTAAAATTATATTTTTAAATATATTTAAATAAAATGTGAATTATTATAAACTGTAATAATGCAACCTTGGTGAGCATAATAATAAAACAAAATAAAAAATAATAATAATTAAAATTCCAAACTTTTGAGCAGTAGTGTAAGTCCTGAATATCTGTTTTTATTTAAGTGACATAAGATTAAAATTAAGAAAAAGTAAACTACCACTCTTAAACTTGTGTGTTAAGCAGAAGGAACTGGTGTAAAATCTCCAGGTTTTTTAATAATTTCGTATCATCCAAATAGTAGCTTTATAAGAGGAATCACAGGTATACTAACCCTCAAACTCCCCCGACTGCCAACAGACATCCGCTCCTCATCATCTGATATCTGAGACAGGAAGAGAAAGAAAACAGAGTTTAGAACTGTGCTTTGGGTAAACCAGTGTACTTCTCTAGCAAATGTGGGTCAAAAAAACAATTAAATGCATTTAAAACATTTCTTATCAGTGAATTATTAAAAAATATATATAATTAAACTTTTTTGTGTACCTACTGTACTTGCTATAATGTGTCAGAATTGTGAGATATAAACTCATATCTCACAATTCCGACACATTATAAGTGCAAGAAGAAAGGTCAGAATTGTGGGATAAAAAGTTGCAATTACTGCGGCAAGTTTCCATGAAAAAAACAATATATGACCATTTAGATGGTAAATGTGTGTGTGTGTGTGTAATGCTGCGTTCCAGGCAGGTTTTTGAGCTCGTAAATCACGACTTCAAACCACGACTTACGACTTTGTAGCATTCCAGATCATTCACGCCAAACTACCTAGATGTAAACAAACCAGCATGGCGGACCTTACGGGGCTCACGCGCATTTGTAATAATTTCTAACGCCAAAGGTGCTTACTCCTTGTTTCTTTGTGGGAAAACTGAGGAGGAAAAATAGTGCGTGAGGCAAGATAAGCTGTTATAGCTTTTATTTTACTTTAGAATTATTATTATTTGTATATTTGGAAATGTATGGTATTAATTTATCCTTGCACTCAATGGACTGAAAACTAGTTAACGTTATGTTGTCCTAAAGTGTCCTCACCGTGTACAACCTGCAGAAACCCTGCATCCGTAGGGGCTGTCATTGTAGTTTTGTATAGGTTCGCGGGCTATGTGACGTCAGAACTCGTAACTGGGAGTACATCGATCTAGTACGAGTTCACGGGTGGGAAGTCTCGGGTTTGACTGCCGTTCCAGTGCACTTTCACGGGTGTAAGGTTGGAAAAACACGAGTTACAGGTTGCCTGGAACGCGGCATAAGCCTACATTGCCTGTTTGTAGTTTGTATGGACTATTTTTATGACACTTTTTTATGACACAGGTATGACAGTTTTATGATGCTTGAAAACTTCAGTCCCTGCCAGTTCACTGTAACTGCATGGAAATTAACATGAAATTTAGTTTTTTAACATTGTAGATTTGATTAAGTGATTTTCATTTTTGGGTGAAGTACATATGACATCTGTTAAGAACAGCACACTACAGGCCTTTAGCAAAAATAAAATGTAGGAAGTGAGTGATGAAGAAGAGGACCGAATGCGGAAGAAGGGGGAAAAGGGGGAAAACGGGACTAAGGAAATATTAAAAAAGGGAATAATCATGTAGGACAAAAAGCAGATGGAGAGATACAGACCGAAGTATGTCTCCTAGAGTGGCGGGAATACCGCTCACTGTCCTCCTGAAAAGCAGAGCGGGAAAAGAGGACAGAAAGCAGGAAGTTTTAGGTCAAAAGGTCACATGACTTTCAAACACTGCAAAAACTGAACAACAAAGCATGCACTGGGAGATTACGCTGTCTGTCATATCACGGTTTATTACAGGGCTCAGACAGGGTGTCTGGAGGGGTGGGAGGGGAGGGTTGAGTGCTTTAAGATGTGGGTCAAGCGACCGCCCTATAATCCTGCTGTATGTTATGACCACCTCTACTAAGCCCTAACATGTCAGATGGGCCTCCTGCCCCCCACTGCTCCAGTAAAGCCTGTGAAATGAGGATCAGACACAGACTGCCTGAGAGACATGCAACACCAACCAATCACATTTCATTCTCCGAAGGATACATTGTGATAGTTAGGGGTTGATTAACTGCATTCGGGTGCTGTGTGCTGTGTGGGACCTGTTTCTAATTCGAATTCTATCTTTGGCGGTCTATTGCATGCAGCAGTGTGGTATAATAACAGGTCATACCATCCACTGTTCAATATGGCCCCATTTGTTGTCCAGCCCATAGTATTTCTGGTGCAGAGAGGAGGAGAGCATGAGGAAGACGATCAAATGAGGAAGGGTTATAATGAAAGTATAGGAGGATGTTAAAAACAAGTTTGCAAGAGAACTTGGTTTGAGACTGGTCTTGTTTATTTCTTCCTCAAGCTTTAGCTGTATTTTTATAACCTGATGTTAATAAAACAATGCAAATAACTACAGGTTGTATTTCTAATGATCAAATATGAGGACTGTTAGAAAGACATTATGGAGGGACAGATCTTACCTTTTGCGCCTGATATATCTAATTAAACCGCAAGGAAACCAGGGTGAAGAGAAAGAAAGAAAGAAAGTGAGACAGGAAGAAAGAGATATAAAGAGCTTAAAGGAGACTATAGGGATCATTTGTAAATAAATCAGGATAGAGCTGGTATAAAGAATAAAAATCTGTCATTTTACTCAACCCAAAACATTCTTAAAAGCCTTCTAAAAATGATGCTGATTCAAAATGCCAACAAACTAACAATATCCTATGGGATCACATTTAAATTTAGCAATTGATCACATGATGCACTGAACTTTTTCAGCATTAATACTAATAAGATTAATAATAAGAAGAACAACTGTTCCAGTTATCAGCATATTCAAATGTTTTCTGAAGGATCATGTGACACTGAAGACTGGAGTAATGGCTGCTGAAAATTCAGCTTTGCCATCACAGGAATAAATTACTATTAATTTATAGTATAATAATCCAATAGTATACAATAGCAGAGAACACTCTAGTTCACACTATGTGATTTTAAGCCCGATTTAAGCCCGATTTGCAAATCGTTGAGTCGCCGACAAGTCAGGGTGTTATCGCGTGCAAATCGCGGGCGATTAGCGGACGATTAACGCTCGCCAACCGTTAGTGTGAAAGAGCCAACAACGCATCAAAGACAGCTCGCAGACAGTTCACCGAGCTCAGAAAAATATCTAGCATGCTAGATATCTCGAGCAGTCGCGCGACTCAATCTCAGTGATGTCATGAGTACAGCCAATCATAGCAACGCATGGGTTGGGGACACCAGGTAAATCTTACTTTTTCTTTTTTTGCATTTTTTTTTCTCAGAGCAGATCGTCGAGCAAACAGTGTGCAGCACTAGTTTCTGTCTGACGTCCATATTCCCGTGTTGTGTTCTTCTCTGCAGTTTCGCGTCATTTCTGGTTCGTTTTATTGCGTGGTTTTTCGTTACAAAACATGGTTTCTAGACCAGATAGAATCGTGTTGTTGTCAACTCGTTATTTGTTTGATTATTTTCAGGATTTAGACCGTACTATAGTACTGTAACAGCTCTCATTGAGTCACAAATGATATGCTCTTATCACCTGATCGTGGTTGTATCTCTATGTAGTGCGTTGTTAACTCGTGTAGTGAGTTACCTCCTGTTGTGGATCAATCACGTTGTGTTGTGTGGTGTGAACAGCTAAACAACTTGAACACTCATGATTTCACTGAGAGCAAGTCATGTAGTGTGAACTGCACAGTTCAGCCCGACATTTTAAAATCATGTAGTGTGAACTAGGCATTCGACAACCCCAAATATTTGCATTTTTATGCTAACAATTATCAAAGAAGCTATTCCGACCAAAGACCAAAAAAGTCACATGACAATACATTTACTAAATAAAGGATATACCTTCAATGTATGTGAAAAGTGATAACATTCACACACTCACCTCATAAGCCGTACTCGGCACTACATACAGTACATATCACATCTTCAGTTTACTAATACAGACTGGCAAAGGTTAACACCAGCACACACACACACACAAACACACTAGGATCCATGATAAAACACATCCCCCCTTTTTTCTATATGCTAAGCAAAACCTTTATGCAAGAAAAAGGAAAAAATCTCTGCGTCTTGAATAACTATTTTTCTGATCCAGTTTAATTCTGATGCTTAGGTGGTTTATGAGAATTGAAGAGAATTCACACATCTTTCCTCCTGGAGAACCATTTCACTCCACTTTTGTTTTCTTTTTTTTAATTCAGTTTGTGTATTAGTGGTGGGAATTTTCAAACCTATCAAACTGTCTGCAGGTTACATTATAACCTTATTACGAGCGAGTGAGTGAATGAATCATTCACTAAACTGACTCGTTCAAAAGCAAAGATTCATACAGTAAACAATTACTATACGTTGCAACTGTGTGGTGAATGAGACATGAACCAGTTGATTCTGTTTAGGCTTTTTTTATTTTTTTCATTGGCGGCGCAAAAAACAAAAACATAAATCTTAATATCGCTTTTAAAATGTAAGTTCTCAATATTAACTTCTTTACTGAACATTTCCACTGGAACATGATCAGGTAAGTGTTTATTTAAAATATTTCACACAAGCAAGAGTGATGTTATTCTGAATATATCAACAGGGTTGCAGGCATTAGGCACAATATATTGAGTATTATTCTGTGACAATTATTTAGTATTATTTAATGATACAAGATCTTTACTAAATTAAAATTTAGTAATTTTACTTGTATGTTGCTTGTATATATCTGCTTAAATAAAGCTAGTGTGAAATTCTATGTAGCAGAACCATACAACACAGCCTATTTGTTATAGCCTAAGAAGAAAGTAGAACTGTAACAGTCTGCCAACAGATTATCTCCTGACCTCTTTCTGTTGCCTCTCCAATTCCTTCATACGGATTTCTCGAGCTTCTGCCCGGGCTGCCCGTTTAGCTGCCAGTCTTGCCTCCGCCTGGTAGAAAAACAGAGAGAGAGAGACTGAATTGTATTGCATTTTTGTTTCAATACAAATGAAAGTCAAGACTATTTACCAGTTTGAGTGAGAAGGGAAGTTTGTATGACAGAGAAAACCCTTTTCTGTTTGAGTTTTATGCAAAGCAAATGCTAAAACTGAAGTTGAGAGTTCTTGGAATGTAATCTAATTAAGCTATTCAAAGACTTTCAGTGATCAATCCATTATAGTTTTAATCTCATCATTGACTTGAGGGGGTGGAAGTCCCATAGAAAAGAGTACCAATCAGTAGCACCACAACCAAGATTAAGACCCATTAGAAATGACTGTTCTACCTATAAAGAAAATGTTTGAAACATAACAACAAAATCAACATGATGGTCAAGGAAAAATATAATCAACTGTTATATAACTGTAAAAATAAGTATTAATAGATTGTAATATTGTAAGCTGTAAACACAAACATTGTGTTATTATGACCACAAACACTGATTGTGAACTAAAGTAACCAGTAAAGCACGCACACACACAAACTGTGCCAGGAAAGAATATCTCACTCACTGCCTCCAAGCTGCCATTTCCGGTCAACAAGTGAAACCCACAGCATAACTGAGAAAGAAATGCTGCTCAACAACCCAACTGATGTACATCATCAGTGTAAATGCGTACTATCTGCCACCAAATAGCATTTTTTGGTCCTCACACTTTGGTTTAAACCAATGTCTCCAATGTCTCAGTGGCTAAAGCCAGATGAAACAGAACTGACAAACAGGAGAAACAAAACACTGCGTGCAACAATACAGTCACAAGGCTTTTCATTCAACAAAAAATCGCCATCATTTATATGGGTTACTGAAGTAACACTAACTGCACCATGGTATTGTGGCAGAAATGTGGGATATTCAAATAGAATTAATGTAGACATGTATTAAATATATTAAAGAGGTGGTTGATTATGATTTCACTTTTCAAACTTTAAAGGGGTGTTGAACTGATAAATCAAAATTTTCTTGAGCTTTTGACATCTAAGAGGTCATCATATTATAAGAATATCCTGTAAGTTTCAGAACTGAAAACGTGCTTGTTAGTCCAATAAAAGCTTTTATTGACACCAGCCTCAGCAAACGACTCGTTTTTCAAAGTGGGGAACTACGACGTCAAAGAGGATAAAACACCACCCCACAGAAGAAGATCAACGCCTACTTCAACACGGCCGGTTTAGCCCCGCCCTCCGATTCGTGCATTAAACGCATAGCTAAATAACATAGATTCCTAACTCGTGATGACAAACCGGAGCTACCAAGCAAAACAAAATGTGTGGAAGAACACAGTCACTGAATATGCTTCATCTGACTGGATTCCAATAGGTCGGTTAACCCTCAGGTGCTCTTCGTCCATTCCTGAACGAAAAATTTTCAGTTTTGACATTTTAAAAATCACAGCTTCATCGGAATGTTACGAAACTTGGTGAGTTTTATGGCATTGGGTATGTGAACACACAAAAAAATTGAAGTCATGATACGAGCAGGCTAAGTGGTCGTAAAAAAAATAGTCACACTTGTGCTCTTCGGTCAAAAATGAGCGACTATAGGAAATGAATGGGAAATGAACAAAAACACAAAAACTTTGAGAATTTTTGTGTGTACAATCTACAAATCGGCCACGATGCAGAAAAAAAGTGCTCAGCATTGAAGGGGTGACACTCTAAAATATCAAGGGTGCAAAACAGACATACCCACCCCTATACACACACACACACACACACACACACTTTTATACACAAAAACACCAATAAATTGTGATTAAAGAAATCTGTTTTGAATATTTAAAAATCACAGCTTCTTCAGAAAATTACGAAACTTGGTGACTTTTATAGCATTGGGTATGTGAACACACAAAAAAATTGAGGTCATGATTCGAGCAAGTGGTCATAAAAAATTAGTCACACTTTTGCTCTTCTGTTAAAAATGACCGACCCATAGGAAATGAATGGGAAATTGACAAAAAAATAAATAAATTCTCTGAATTTTTGTATGTACAATCGACAAATCGGCCACAATTCTAAAAAAAAAAAGTACACCGCAAGAAAGGGGCACTCTACAACATCTAGAGTGCAAAACAGACACACCCACCAACACACATACACACATACAAACACACTTTCATACACATACACACCAATAAATTTTGATTACAAAAAGTATGTTTTGAATTTTTAAAAATCACAGCTTCATCGCAATGTTACGAAACTTCGAGACTTTTATGGCATTATGTATGTGAACACACAAAAAAAAAAAATCAGGTCATGATCTGAATATGCTAAGTGGTCTAAAAAAAAAATAGTCACATTTGTGGTCTTTGGTCAAAAATGACCCCCATAGGAAATTAATGGGAAATTGTAAAAAAAAAAAAAAAAAAAAAGTGAATTTTTGTTTTTTTGTCATTTTTTTTATAAGAAATAGTTTTTGAGATTGTTTCACCTATATATTCAAATCCAACAACAACAAAAAATGTCTTCATAAACAGCTGGGGAATTCACATGCCTCTCTACAGAGAGCTGTACATGCCATCAAGTGGTTACACCATGATTCTATGCTTTTTCTCTATACTGTAACCAGATGGTGCTAATTTTCTTCAAAAAATATTTTTTTTTCTAAAGGCCTAAACTCTATATTAAACTAAAATACTGCATTAATATTTTTTTGAAAAAAATAATATATATATAGAAACATATATATACTTTTCCATGGCAAAAATAAACCATAAATATTGCATAAATATTAATAAATTCAATTAAATTATCTCAAAATACTAAATTAAAAAGAATAAATATTATAGAACAAAAATAAATTGCATTGGTTTTACTGGGATGGAGAAAGTTTCATTTTTAGGTGTCCGGTCACTTTTGACCGGGAAGATAACAAGTGTGACTCCGAAACGAAGAGCACCTGAGGGTTAAACTTAATTTTTAATGACGTTCCAGAAGATGAGGGTAAAACATTGTCCGTCTGTTTGCTTCATTTCAATGAGGATAAACAAGACTGGATTTGCAGGCCGATTAAGAGTAAAGAACGGTGCTGTGCCGTCTATATTGGATCTGACAGGAATGGTGCAACAGACTCTGGGTCGAACATGTATGGGCGAATCATTCCGGTGGCCATTTTACAACATTGGAAGTTTTCAGAACAATTTCCCCCACGCCACGTGCACAAACAGGTGAGTTGAAACTGATTATAATATGCAAAACTGTTATCCACTCATAGCAGTGGGTGTTTACTTCCAAGTCTCCAGTGTGAGACTCCCATAAAAACCTAGCGTTTCAATGTTTTTGAATGCAAAAACCAAGTGAACATCATAAGTTGACCTCAGACAACAATAGAATCAAATTTAAAAAGCCAGTTCATGACCATCCATCCATATTTTCACATGCAATACAGTACGTAACACAAATGGAATAGCATGTCACTTTGAATGCATCTTACAACAGTTCCCACATGAACGATTTTTGTAGATTATCATGACGGAAAATGCTAATCAATGACTTGAAGATAGTTAACTCCACATCAGAAACATAAATTCATCAACCATTCAGAAACTTCATGTTGCATTCTACATGTTGTCACTTCTTCTTGAGTCTCTCCATCATTGACTCCACTTTAAACATAAAACGCAGAACAGGTAATCGGAGCTGCTAACACACACAAGCTCTTGAAGCTCCACCCTCTGTGCCCGGAGCAGCAGCTCAATTGCATTTAAAGGGACACACGAAATGACACATTTTTACTGACCCTCAAAAAGGGACAATTTTAACATGCTATAAACAATTATCTGTCGGGTATTTTGAGCTAAAATTGAGGCTAATGTTTTTCATACAAATACCATAGAAACCATCTACAGTAGTTACATTTTACCATGGTATGAGGTCCTATGCAAAGTTTTAACTGGTTATCATAATCTGAATGTTTGCTACTATGGTTTATCTGAATAAAACTCTATCAGTCAGAAAACTAAATCAGACAGAAAAATGTTAATGTTACCATATAAAAATTAGTTTAAAATTTAAAAACGATTTTTACAGATATAATTGTTTAATTTTTCTTTGCCATTTTTGTGAATGTTTGCTGTTTTTGTAAATGAACATACATTTCCATCTGCAACCTAACTCAAGCTACAACTGTAATATGTAATATTATTAATATTGCAGCCTGCACTCTGCACTGCAAACTGTGCTGAAGACACACATCATCTAAGACACAAACCATTTTCAATCTATTAAGTTTTGACAATTAAGATTTACATTCTGGTTTTTACAACTTTCCCTTAGGAGCAAAAATCTGCCTTTAAAACTTGAAAGAAATAAAGATTTGACATTTATTGTTGTCACAAACTGCTCTGAAACACTGGTCCAAACACAAATTTATTAGGGCAATTCACAATCCATAAAACAGGTAGTAATTCAAAATAATGATGGGCAATTTCGAAACAGTGCTTCATGAAGCTTCGAAACCTTTACGGATCTTTTGTTTCGAATCAGTGGTTTGGATCGAGTATCAAACTGCCAAAGTCACGTGATTTCAGTAAACGAGGCTTCGTAACCACATACGAAACCTTTGGACATTTCAATGGTATACAGACTTGACAATAATAAGTTAAATACATTTGATAGATTTTACTTTGAATAAAACATTTGCAATGCATTTATAAAAGGTTTTTATGCATGTTTGACCTTAGTTTTGTTGTATTTCCACTGTTCTGAAAAGCAGGTACCGCTACACCTGTGGCGCTTCAAACACTCCGAAACAGTGAATGATTTTCTCCAAGAACGTCTTTGAACGTCTCCAAGATGTCTGTTAAAGATCACTTCTTCTGGAAAGCATCTGCTGTTTAACATTCTTATAGACGTCTTTAAGATGTTAGTTTTGCATACATTCTAAATCATAAACATCTTAAGACATTTTCTAAACATCTATTTGACATCTGACGGGCAACGTCCTATAGACATATTGCAGATGAAAATACATCTTCTAGATGTAAACACACATCACATAGACATGATGTACGTGTGCTATCAGGGAACGTATGCAACGTTCACACAAGGCTTATTTATAATAATATAAATAAAGATAATGAGACACAGCTGAACATAATCACAACATCATTAGTCCAGGCAACAAGTTACTGGAAATGAAGTTCATGATCTGATAGCAAATGACTAGGGAGGAGTGCTCTCTGGTGGAAATTCATGGGTACTCCAGCTGGCAGATGTGAGAATCGTGATGATTATCGTGATAATTATTGAAACTGATTTGGAAGATTTCATTGCCAGAACTTTTTGGCCATATTGCTCCGCCCCCAAGTAATTTATTATATAGGGATGTTACATTTGTAATTGTAATTTTAATCTTTAATTTCGCTTACAGTTTTTCGGTGGGGGGAAAAAATGGTGCATCTTTAGTTAAAAGTGAATTTCACAAATTTTACACAAAAAGATAATTAAATGTGAAACATTACATAAAACTGTCAGAGTAAGACAGTATGGTATATGTAATTAAAACAAAAATTCATTTAAATTAAGTGAATAGTTTATTTTATACCATCTTTGTTAGCATTCAGTTTAACCCTTTGATGCACAACATGGGTCTAAATAGACCTGACTGAGTTTTCATTTTCTATATCTTTGCATGAAATTGATTTCATCATTCAGTATTCCAGCTATTCCTCAATTAACTTGTTTTAGATCATTACAAATCCTTATTTACATTTTTTCGAATAAAAATAGTTTTTGTGTCACTACCCTAATGCGCAACATGGGTCTAAAAAGACCCATATCCATGTTTCTATGCTGAATATTTGAAAGAAATGTATTTTACCATTTACTAATCTTATAAATCATATTCGCAAAAATGCTAATTACGTTTTTAATAAGTAACTAGACAAGGCAGTTTGGGGTGTGGGCAGAAAATTTTATAGAAAGGAGAATTTTCACAAAGAAGTAGAATCAATGAATTACGAATAATTTACTGCCATTCTGAGAATAACAATTAATCAATACAAAATTACCTGTAGTCTGAATACATATAGAGATCAGTGGTGGAAAGGGGAAGTTCAAATGAGGCAATCAAACCTTTGTGTGAAAACACCCTGTCTCTGTTGAATGAAATTAGAAAATTCCATTGTGCTACCTTTTTTTATACCCCCATATTCTTTATAAAAGTACCATAAAATATATTTATTTTATAAGCTACGGAAGAGCAAGTGTTTTGTTGTGTATGCAATATATCCAGACAGCATAGGCTATTGCACTGTATGAAGTCTGGCTAAATCTCTGAAAGTGGACAGCATAACAAGCTTGCAGAGGCGACACAAACAGACAGTTAGAAAGCAGCTCTTTTTCTTTTGTCTGCACAAGTCACAACTCATTGAATAAGGGGCTTCAGACAAGCCTCTGGCCTAGATCCTGCCAACCATGTCCACTGGCCTGTCAACAGCATGCAGGGAGCTGGAGTTCACACTGCTCAGCAGAGCAACTCTCCCATTACTGACTATCAGAGGCATAATGGAAATTGTACAAGTACATTATCTTATCTTATGCCAGCAAAAAAAGTTATAATGTACAAAACTGCTTAGCAGACAAACACGGCAACAATATTACAGTAATATTAATTATTAAGTCTTAATACACAAAATGGGAACAGTTGTGTTTCTATAAAAGAAGATAGAATACGCAGTGTATAGCATCTGTTTCAATTAAGGCCAGTTCACATCAAGACAAATGTTATGTATGATGCAAAGTGATAAACATTTTAATTTGAATGAATGACTGTTAAGACATCTACTCAGGCCTACATGCAGATTTTTGTATTGAGAAGTGTTCTAATCTCTTTTCCATTGCACTGTAAAGAAAACGGGCCAACCAATGACATTCGTGTTTTTGGTCACATGACATGTCTAGGGATAAACAAATTTGTTGCATTCAAAAATGCATAATGATTAATAGTTACTACAATTGGTGTGAAACTTACTTCATGAATCACGACTGTTAAAAAAGTATGTTCTATATATGAATGTGAGTGTTAAGGCCCGTACACACCGAGACGAATATCAGCGCGGGTTATTTGTCAGCGTTTTTCAACACGTTTTTTGTGTTCACACACAAGCGATTTTCGCTGACGATGAGCCTAGTGAACATGCAAATTCATTCCCTGACATTAGATGGCGCCAATTTGCTCTGCAATACCACTCCATAACAGTTATATTTTATCAAGATGTTTGCAGTCCCTGTCGCGTTTGTCATATAGTTCTTTATGTTCTAGCACCAATGAGAACAGCAGCTCTACATTCATCATGCCTTGCATCTTCCTCGTCTTATTTCTTCCTGCCTGTGTAGACGGCGCGTATATCCTCTTCAACGTTGCATATGTGTGCTCGGCAAGACCGTTTTGTGTTTGAGCGCCCCCAAGTTGTGTTTTACTGTATCTTCAGATGCTCCAAACACGTGAGCAAAAGTGCCAATCTCATTGGTCGGAGAGTTTTTGATGCGAAGCGTCAAACCAAAAAAAATGAACCCGAGGCACTTTTTTTTTTTTTTAATTACGCTTTTACACGTGGCGTTTTACGTGTCGGCAGAGCCCGTCTAACGGAGAGCCACTTCCTATTAGCCCCATTGTGTATCATCCTGGTTGCAGTTCCATTAGAATTCCACTGGAGGTGATCGCGGGCGAGAGCAGAATGAATGGGAGTCTATGGGGCTAAACGGCTAAAAGTGTCTCTTTCACCTGCTTGTCATTAAATTAACATAGATTTTATTGTTGATTCCGCAAGTTCAATATAGATTATAGGCCAAAAGTCGAATGAACGAGTACGTATGTCCTTTTGATTTCTTACAGGTTTGGCCGTTGTTGGCCGGAACACGCTAGCATTCTGCTATTGTGTGACGTCATCACATTTTTGAACGGATTTTTAGAACAGATACGTGAACTTAAAAATGCAATTTCAGCTGAGTGTATTATCTTAGCCCTCCCTTTTGAATGCAACTTTCAAATTACTTGACAAAAAATTACATCCTGAGAAAAGTGGATTTATGGGGGTGAAACCCCATTGACTCCCATTCATTCTGCACTCGAGCGCGAGCGCCCCCGCATGGACAGAGACGTGTTACTGCAGCCAGTCCAGAACCCGGAAGTAACCAGCCAGTGCCAATTCTCTTCAATTAGACATTCTCTGGTGTCGGTGTGAACACTCACATTGGCGCCCTTTGTATAGTCACGAGGCGTTAAACGTCGCGAATAGTGCACGCAAAATTCGTCCAGGTGTGAACATGCCTTTTTGAATAAAATTGACATGTGACCTACCATGTGTCAATTGCGTGTCCATAGGATGCACAGTTCAGAATCCTGTAGGAGGTAATTAGGGTACTTTTCGCCTTTACTGTTTTATAATTACAATGGATTCGTACATGCTACTCAGCTCACGTGCTGTTTTTCACCCACAATGTAGTATGTAAGTTGGCATATTTGGAGGCAGCACATGCCTTGTGGCACAAATGAACAGATTATTTAGCTAAGGGACAGTGAATGGCAGAGAAAGAATCCGCAACCAGCTCTCTTATCTCTGCATTATTTTATTTGGTGTTATTTAATAAACACCATAGAGAATATAAGAATCTGAATGACTGTTTGAAAACAAAAAACATTTTTCCATAAGCGCCACCTACTGCCAGAGAGAGAATTTGCATTTTTATTCAGACCATCTGCCATTTAGTGGCACTGCTTCAAACTGACAAATCCCATGCAAAATTTGCACCAATGTTTGTGCCAAGTATAAAGGCCTTTATCTATAGATAAGTGGTTGGATATGTTTCCATGGATGATAATAAATATTTTGAAATATCAGACTGCTGGATTGTGCCCAAAAAAAATTCCAGAGAGCCATGCACTAATATGTGATCTCCATATTGTGAAGTAACCTTTCAGAATCTTTTTGTCATTTTATTTATTTTTTTGTGCATTTTCAGTTTTACCATAGTATAGTTATGTTCATAATCCAGGTGGACATTTTGTAAAAGAAAATAAACAACCCAGCTAGTCAACAAGTGTATGTTAAGCAACAATAGGCTATTAATAAAGAAAAAAAGAAGAGATCCATAATGTCCATAAAGCCATAATGTCTACTGAAATACAGCACCAATAATGAACAGTTTAAACACATGCACATGCCAGTATCTCCACAGGTTATAACCCTTTGATCAGTGACTCAGCATGAGACACATGTGTAAGCAGTAAACTGGTGCCTTATCAGTCATATACCAGACTTGTGTACATTCTCCACTTTAGACCAGTGATTTTTGTTGGTTTCATGTATTAGTGCAGAACTAAACCGTAGTGAAATAACATTATTACTACTAATGCAATATTAAGCTTCTTTAATCATGAAAGGCTCCAGCTTCACTGATTGTCGCAGCTGTCATACATGAATGATTTCTAAAGCACTAAATCTTGCAAATACACTCTACCAAAGAGAAGAAAGAAATACAGTCACGGCAATCTGCGTTTTTCTTCTTTGGCTCGATTCCTACACTGGGGGAGCTATATTTTGAGCTTTAATGTTCAGTTTCTGGTTTCGTTAAATACCGCTCTGTAAAAACAGGCTACTATTCACTGCTATTAGAGGGATTTGAGGTTCTGTCAGGAGAAGACTGTCCTAGATCAAGCATGAGCGTGGCAGAATCTGACAGATGTTCCTATCCTCCTCAGCTGTGTCAGGACCCCACAGGCCTCCCTATGGAACCATAAGGAACTAGATTCTTTCAGAGCCAGGAAAGAGATCAACTCTGTGAACTCACATATAATATTGCAAGTTTGTTGTAATAGTCCTACACATTTTTTCAGGTCTTAGGCGTACTGTCCAGGTGAAATAGCCTACTTGGGTGGAGCATTGTCAGGGTTCTAGGAGTGCATGTCTACTTTAGACATTTTTGAAAACATTTAATATAGTCTAACAGTTATTGATTCTTTCTTTTTTATTGCAGATGATGACCATCCCATTACTGAAGATGTAGCACAGGTACTACCATATATACCAGCTGCAGTTCAAGATGAGATACCCAAGAGCTAGTATGTACTTGCAAACACAATGATTGTGTTTGTTGTGATTGGCGGAGTTTTGACGAGTTGTATTTTGACTAGAAACGTACAGTTGACTAGAATCACGCAGCGGAGGGATGGAAAGTTGACAAGCCATGAAAAAGTATTGACTTAAGAAACACTTAAAGGGTTAGTTCACCCAAAAATGAAAATTCTGTCAGTATTTACTCACCCTCATGTTGTTCCAACCCCATAAGACCTTCGTTCATCTTCGGAACACAAATTAAGATATTTAAGATATTAAGATCGCTCCTGCATACAGTCCATAGGCTTCTTGAGGGACTGGCTCTTGCTGTCCCCGAAAAGTCATTAAAGACATCGTTAAAATAGTCCAAGTGACTACAGGGGCTCAATCTTAAGTTTATCAAACGACGAGAACACTTTTGTGCGCAAAAAAACAACAAAAATAACGACTTTTTTTTCAACTATTCACTTCCTTCTCCATGAGCCTGTAAGTCAGTTAACGTAGTGTGATTGCGTAGAGCTACGTCACACGTAGGCTCACTATTGGCCGATGCTGGTCATGTGTGTGTGATGCGTGTGACGTACAATAACAGAAGCTTACGCTATTAAACTAGTAACCTGACTCGCGCAGAGGGAGAAATAAACGAATAGTTGAAATAAAGTCGTTATTTTTGTCGTTTTTTGCGCACAAAAGTGTTCTCGTCATTTGATAAACTTAAGATTGAGCCCCTGCAGTCACTTGGACTATTTTAACGATGTCTTTAATGACTTTTCGAGGACAGCAAGAGCCAGTCTCTCAAGAAGCCTATGGACTGTATGCAGGAGCGATTTTAATATCTTAAATATCTTAATTTGTGTTCCGAAGATGAACGAAGGTCTTACGTGGTTGGAACAACATGAGGGTGAGTAAATACTGACAGAATTTTCATTTTTGAAAACTAACCCTTTAAGGTAAAACTTTTTTTTTTCTTTTTTTTTTTGTAGGCATTATCAATCCCAATGCCTAATTGTTTCAAGTCATTTTCTCGTCAGGTATTTTTTGTTAACTCGCAAGACAGTAAGGAGAAAATGACAATTTGATGGAAAATTGTAATATATTCTGTATTACTGTCGTGGGATTCATATTATAACTATTATTATGTAGTAGTGTAATGTAGACAGACACAACTCTCAAAGTGCACAAGATTGATTCATTTAACATCAAAATGCAAAAAATATTATTACAGGGCTGCATGTTTTTTTGCTAGCAGGATGGTGACAGTTAAATAAACCATGTTTTTCTAGGGCTGGGACGGTTAGCGCATTACTGCAATAACCGTGATCACGTTATGCCTACTGCGGGTCTGAGCTTGTCACCGCCATCACCGCCAAAAAAAAACAAACAAAAAAAAAACACACATTGTCCTGCATATATGTGCAGTGTCGTGTCTAATGACATGGATTCATTGATTCTAATTACATGGATTATGTCTAATGAAATTGTGTCTTACATGGATTCAAGGTTTTCTAAACAAAACTTATCAAATGATGGAGCGAATTCGACCTTTCGCGAGTTAGGGAGTGCAATGTTCCATGCCACATAATAACATTCCATTTGTATTAGAGATGCGCGGATGGGCTATTATTTCACCAGCAACCGCATCACAAAATTTATAATCCGTCCGCTATCCATCTGCAACAACAATTTTTGACCAATTTTCAAAACCGTCATCCGCTGATTGTTTTACAGTCTATGGGTGATGGAAGGCGCAGCTGCCACGAGGAAAGCTCTTGGCTGTTCTAGAAAAGAGACTGATCCAGTGCAGGAAATACTTTTAAAGGCTAAAGTAGTAGCTATGTTGTATCCCCAGAATATCAGCAGTAAACTCCGTCTCCGATAGGTGCAGAGGGACAAAAATAAGCCTAAATAAAACACATCGGCAAACCTGACCTTACCTGACTAGGCTACTGTAATTTTATCATTTCTTTTTTGAATTCTGTTTCAAAGTAGACATTTCAGGCTTTCTATTTATTCATCATATCTGTGAGGCAAGTAGCCTATACGATGAGTTTCGGTTAATTTATGAGACGAGCTCCAGTTCCAGTATTTAACATGGTTTACCACTATACCGTGGGAGTTTCTTGCTTTTCATTAAAAAAAAAAATCCATATGTTTTTCTCAAAATTCCGTTCCTGAAAATCAGAACTTTTGTTACCGACAAACAATGAAAGAAACAAAAACAGATTTGGAAAGGGCTTGAAACCAACTTCCCTACGGTATCAGGTAAAATAATTTAAATGTAAAATAGGCTGTAATAAGTAAAATTTAACCATGTGATGGGTTTTCCCAGATCACATTACACGCACACACACATCAGCAGATTCCTTCATTAAACGACTCCCTCATTAAACCATGATTCAAAATAATAATACAACAACTCTTTTTTTCCCCCAAATAGGCAACAATTTTCTTACACAGCATCAATATTTATCTGGCAAAAGTAGAATCAGGATCAGTAGTGTCTGTGTGAACATTAAATTTCTCCATTGATTCTGTAAACATTAATTTGGTTATAAAATGATTTGTGCTCGAGCCCTGATTCTACATCTGACTCATTGCAGCTTAAAATGTGTTGCTTTGTGAAGTAAAATGTCTATTATAAAGATTGATCTATATAAAGTGTGATAAAGAGTGATCATTATAAAGAGTGATAAGCTAATGTATTAATTTAAGGCAGAACAAACGGCTAATTTAAGTAATGCATGCATGTTTGTTAATAGAGGATTAGATTAGGACTCTGACTATTATGGTATAGCCTAATGGAAATGCAGATACTTATGCTTAAATTGTTAATACATAATGTTTTTCAACATGTGACATTTTATATTTTTGCCCTTCAGTTGAGTTTAAAATAAAATGGACACAACGAAATGACAATGTGGGGTTTTTTATTAGTCGTTAGAAAATTAGTCGTTAGTGGCACTAATCATAATCCAACCACATAGTATTCAGAAGAGTTTAATCTTCATAGATTAAGGAATAATGATTCAACTACTTGCACTTACAAATAGAGTCTGTACTTGGCATAAAATATAGACTCTGCTTGGGATAGTGTCTTTGTTTGTGCATATATATTTGCATGTGCAAATCTCTTCCAACCATCACTGAGATCCAAGGAGGGAGAGAGGTCAAATTGATTCGAATTGCTGCAGTGGAATGCCTAAATATCTGAGATCAAACTCATGCTTTGGCAGGCCCATGTGAATTAACTTCACCTCACAATCCGCTCTAGGGCAGACCAGCTCAGAATAGACTCTCTTTCAATTAGACAATCCAATAACAAAATCACCTAGCCTTAATATATTCCTGATCTATTGTATAGAACTTCTAGCATGGAAACATTTATTGCATTTAATATGCATTAATATGCATTTAATATGCCTAATATGCAGAAACGAAGTATAGGCAGATGTGGTTCTGTCCCAGCAAATTTTAACTTACACTCTGGGTGTCTTTGGAACCATGAGCACACATAGTAATAGCCTCCAAAGCAAACAAGCCTGCACCTCTCAGCCATATTTAACATATGTGGCTCAGAGCAAGAGTGCAAAATGAACTTTGCATAGGGACTGATGGAACAAACAACAAGAGCGTTCCTCCTCCTCCACAGATTTGCGGAGGGGTTAATTTGAATATCAAGTATGCTGACTCACAATTCACCCAGATCACAAATGTATGTGTGTGTGTGTGTGTGGGGGGGGGGTTTTTAGTAACAAATTTTTTTTTAGTAACAAATTTTTTAGTAAGATAAAATATATTTTTAAAAAATAACCATTATGTCATTTACCTAATTATTGCTTTTTAGAATTAATTTTAGAAGATAAATATTGGTTAAATTTTTTTTCACCAGTTAATAAATTGATGTTGATGAGTAATATGGCAGTACAGAAATGCATTAATTGACCACACGTTTTACAGCATTTTACAGAGCCTGGATCGTAGTATAGTGTAGCATGCTAGTTTAACATGGTAGTCTGCTGGATGGAACTAAGCACTCAGAAATGCCCTGCAAGATGGAAAATTTGGGTTGGCACAAAAAGTTGTTGGCTTATTTGTGGCATTACCTGATTTGCATGTTGGTTATTACATTTACATTTATTCATTTAGCTGATGCTTTTATCCAAAGCAACTTACAATTGCTTTAGAGGTTGCACGCCTCTGGAGCAACTAGGGGTTTAAGTGTCTTGCTCAGGGACACATTGGTGTCTCACAGTGCATTCGAACCAGGGTCTCTCACACCAAAGGGTGTTATCCACTGCACAGGTGACGGAAGGAGTATTATGTTGGTTAAATAGGTACTGAAACAACACAGAGTGTGCAAATAAACAAAGATTAAGCAATTATGTGATACAGATAAACTGGTTTAACGGTGATTCTGAGCAAATGTAAAGCACAGTAATAGGGAATCAGTTGTTTTTATTTTCTAGGTGACAGTGCAGGAGATTAGAGGCCATGGAGAGTAGCTCCAGACTAATCTGCTTTTAGAGCGTAATGCATGGCCATAACACATCACTTCCTGTCTGCTCCTCACCTCGGTCTACCCAGCAACTTAATCGCAAGCTTACTGCAACCCCCCAAACATGCACACTCGCAATGGCCTAAAACATCAGCTTTGCCTTCCACTGCACCACAGAGAGCAGAATATGCTGATATATGACCCTGCATGACTAACAGAATAACTGCCTCTGCATTCCTGGCACTTTACACTGGAAACTGTCATCAGTAGTCCTGAAAGGGAATACATTTTAGTTGTCTGAGAAGTTGAATGAAAGTGGCCAAAATGATGCACAGTATTGAAGCTCCTAGAGGGGCGATTAACACAGGATGTGGTGGAGAGGCTTAAAGAATGCAGGTCAGTGGGTGGTGGCAGGCCAATCTGTTCCTGCAGTGGGGCAGGGGCTAAATACACTTCTACTACTAGGTCAGCTAAATTATATTCACCTCATGAACCAAAAACCACACCTTTCCCTCCACAAACCAACCGTCTATGCACACCTTGGCAATAAAATTGTCATTGGTTAGTCATTTTCTTATGGGCAGGAAGCAATGCTTGACATTATTGGTGATTTAATGTTTCTGTAAAAAACAAACAATAACCCTAATAAAATACTACTACTATTACTAATTCTACGATATAAAAGGTCTGATATGTAGCCTGGTTAAAACCAGACCATTTTCAGTTTTAACTGAGTTATGGTATGGCAAAGCGTCATTGACAAATCATTTCCAGAGGGGCGTCACCAACGGGCGTTGCGGGTAGACCTAAAAGACCTATCAGAGCCATGAAGGAGATGACGTATGCAGAGCGGCGGCCGGTGGAGATACATCTGCGAGTGTTGTTCTTTGCTCGGTTTTTAACAAAAAGGAAACGTTCAAATCGCTTAAAACAGTCGCGATAGCTGATTCGAATGAGTGATGTTCGACGGTGGCATCCATCTTTGTAATGTAGGCTACAAAATCTGCTTCAAAATCCCAGCGCTGTTGTCATCATGTAAACCCAGCCCCAACGTTTCTGATTGGTGCCGCGATTTCGATGGATTGGAAATGGGCTTGAATGAGCTCTTTGCCAAACTAACTTTCAGAGCAAATCTAAATTTGCCAGAAGTTGTCTGGGTTTTCCCAGGCTATCTGATATGCTGCTGGACTCGTGAATAATGTTGTCAGCATTCGTTCAAAACATGATGAGCGCTAGCCAATAAGATTGCTGCTTGCGCATTATTCCCGCCACTTGAAACACTGCATTATTCAGTGTGTTGACGTGAGGCTTGTTCAACTTCATACAGCGCTGTCAGCAAACACCGATTGGCGGCTGACTTGAAGCAGTGCATGCCGATTAGAAATTGTGTCCAACTTGAGACCGTGCCTACGCCACGTGACTGTGATGTATGCCATCAAAGTACCGCGAGAGCAATTCTAAGGCAGCTGGTAGATACATTCTGTGCAGCTTCTCAAGATCGGTTGCATGAGCTCTGATGACGATACAGCTGTTCCATGATTAGCCAAATTCACTAAATGACAACGATCACATGTGTTTTGTGTTTATTCGAACACCTTCAGTTTCACTAATGTTCACAAATAATTTTTTATATAACAGTAAAAGCAATTTTCATGTAGTC
The DNA here is from genome assembly GCF_016745375.1 of Pimephales promelas. The sequence goes on from NW_024121144.1 coordinate 4,828,623, forward strand.
GCAATGTTATATTGTGTCATGTTCATCAAAATAAAACTGATTAAAAAAACATAGACCCCACTACATTGGTATTTAAATAGTATAGGCTTAAAGGGTTAGTTCACCCAAAAATGAAAATTATGTCAATGACTCACCCTCATGTTGTTCCAAGCACGTAAGACCTTTGTTCATCTTCGGAACAGATTAGATTTAGTCCGATAGCTTTCTGTCCATCCATTGAAAATGTATGTACGATATCCTGTCCTTATCCAGATTACACGTCAGCAGCATCTTACGTCATCAGCATCACTGAACTCAGATTGACAACAGAACCGGAAGAGAATACAATGCTGAATAAAGTCGTTGTTTTTGTTATTTTTGGACCAAAATATATTTTCGATGCTTTAAAATATTCTAGCTAACCCACTGATGTCACATGGACTTCTTTGATGATATCTTTATTTCCTTTCTGGACAAGGACAGTATACCGTACATACATTTTCAATGAGGGACAGAATCTAAAATATCTTAAACTGTGTTCCGAAGATGAACAGAGGTCTTGTGGGTTTGGAACAACATGAGCGTGAGTCATTAATGACATAATTTTCATTTTTGGGTGAACTAACCCTTTATGTTGAACTTCATTCTTGTACAAACATACGTTGTATTTAGCAGTAGCACAGTCAGGCCCTTTTTACACGAGAATGCTCGTGGGTGAAAACATAAAAATATTTTATCGGATGTGCCTTTCGTTTACACGTCAAACGTTTTTGGGGCTTAAAAACGCAAAAAAGTGAAACCACCCTCCAGAGTGGAAATCTTAAAAATGCTCCACCGCCGCGTTCCCATGTAAAGGGTAAAAACGCAAAAGTCTGCTTGACAGTAACGGTTTTACGCAGGCGCGCGCACTTGGTGTTGTTGTGTGGCAGTGCTCCACATTACCAACTAGCCGCCTGGAGTGCAATGTTGAATTTCACACACTTATGCGTCACCACATGCAAGCGGGATTTCCCACCCAAAACGCTCCTCTAAATGCAGAATAAAAAGTGATAACGCGACGCCACTTTTGCGTTTTCTCTTCAGAATCGTTTTCGTGTAAACATAGCCTTAGATAACAGTAATGGCTAACATATTCATAGCAAAAGCCAAACAACTTTCAATTTTGATTTTATGGTGACTTTAAAGGCTGAGAAATTCTGACCAAATTATGACAATTTTTTATTTGACTTTTTGACATGAAAAAAAAAAAGAATATCATGTAGTAGTGCATTGGAATGTGGTATATAAGACTCTCTTGCTTTCTCTCTCTTTGCTTGTGTGTGAGAGAAACACAAAGCATTCGCAGCCAAGCCAATACACCGTGAATAGGTAATGCTAAACTTTTGTGGTCTACTTCAAAATCAACACATTGGTGACGTTATTTTGCATAAACTGTCCAGTAAAGTTTTGCTGGAGCCTGCATTAGTGCTTCTGCAAAGTGGGCGGTCACGAAATCCCTAAAATATCCAATGGGATGTTCTACTGTCTCACAGGCACACGAGCCATGGCAGGTCTGCAACACCATAAGTACATATCAAGAGTGCCATTTGGAACAAAGCCTAAGACGTACAGCCTTAAAGGCTTTCTGCTTCCTGTCTCAGCAGTTGGAAAATACAAGGTCAGTAAGTGGAAAAATAGTCGAATGTGAATGGAATCCAAAGTTCCAATAGACTCCACATGCTGTGACTGAGGTATATGTTACATTTGGATCATGAGATGTGATTCCTACTTCTGTGCAACTAACACACAGAAAAGATATTTCACTTGGAAAGAGGTTCAGATTGCATTCACTTAATTCTCATTTCTCTCCATTCTGCTGGATCCATAATATGAGTACCAACAAGAAACATCAGAATTCATTTATAATTAAAAAATCATAATAATAATGTAAAGATTTTTGGAGAATGTCAATAAAAACGATATTGACATTGAGATAATTGTACAGTACATTTCCAGAAAAAAAAGGTTTGTTTCTGCATTGGCTGTTTTGTTTAATTGAGGCATCAGCTATCATTGCAGTCAACTTTTATGGGTGGACCCCTATCCCCAGGGCCCAATAAAGGACTATGTTCATACTGTCAGTCCAAATCTGACTATTTGTGTATCAATTGGAATCTAATTTATTGACTGTCCTCACTGTGTATTGCAACTGTTCAGACTGTGTGTTCTTTGCTGTGCTTTTAGTTTCTGGAATATCTGCTTTGGTTTTTTATGACATTGCATTGGTAGGCATACTTCAAAAACAACAACAAAAACAGCAACATGGAGGGATTTGCAATACAGATGCAGTCTTATCTACAACATGACGGTATGTACATCATCAAATGGGATTACTACCTCTTCTGATGCAACAGCAGATTGTAGGAGGCTGGTATACACAGGTTTATTGTCATCTACGACGTATCAAAACATGTCTCCATTATTTCTGCTCGACCAGCACTTTGCAACAACGCAACCTTGTTTCTACAGTGACTTTCAGCACATTTCCTAAAACAACATCTAACATATTAACGCATTTCATATGATTTTTTGTAGGGATGCACCGAATATTCGGCCACCGAAAATTTTCGGCCGAAAATGGCCCAAAAGTGAATTTTCGGTTTTCGGCCGAAAGACTTTTATCACCGAAACAATACGGCCGAAATGTTGTGATGACGCAAACAGAAACCGCGACCTGCACGTGCTTGTCTGAAGCAACATGTTTGCGGTGCGGACGTATTTCAGTGAATCTGAACCCGCGAGGAGACGGAAGTTTATCCACCTATATCTGCTCTAAACAATGCGCGCCGCCATGACAACGACTCCGGATGCGAGTGGGTCAAGTATAAACTGTGGAGACTCGCGCTGCGGAGGTAGGCGAAAGTATGCGCGAGTCTCCTCAGACAGCGCGCGCACCGCTCCAAACGGTCGAGGCGTTTATAGACGAATCCGACGAGCGTTCTTGTGTAGGCTGCCATCTTGTGGCGACGCCATTACTGAGCTGTTACACCGGCATAGACATATGCACCGGGATGTAAACAAACCTCGGAGATAAGGTGATAACGCACCCTTGATGACAGCTACAGCCAGGCAGACTTGTTGGGTTGATGATGTTAGACATTGGCCTCCAGTCACAGATGAAGGTACAAACGATCTTACAGATTATTTATGAAAATAGCTTGGCAAGCAAGCTAGGCTAACGTTTGCTACCGAGGAAACTAAAAAAAGATCTGTCCATTTGGCAACAATAAATAAATAAATGAAATCAAATAAACAAATTCATGTTTTTCATTTGTGTCCATTATTTATCTAATTTTTACATTGCAACGGGCATGGGTAAGGTAACGTTACAGCTAGAAAGTATACACAATATTGACCAACTACTGTTTTTAAACCATGGAAAGAGGTCAATATAACAGCAGGAGAACAATTATTTCACATAACGTTATATTTAGCTCTGGAAAGCCATTTAATGACCATAGCATGTAAATTGAATAGAAAAAATAACAAGAGAGGAGATTTTGCTGATCACTATATCACACATTTATTATATTTTTTTACTTATGTCATTAAATAATTGTTATTATACGCGAATGTCCGCGTCTTGTACTCGCCCAGGAAATCTGTGTTTACCGTACGGCACCAGACAGGGGCAGTCGACCCGGGGTATTCACAATGTTTTCGCTTCAAAATTGAAATTTTACTGCCACCATTGAAACAATTTATAACAGAAACTGTTTACCCACTCGACATTATACAAGGGCTAACGTTGTAACGTTAGCGTCAGTCGTAAATCTCGAGCTGTTTATTCCAGTGGACGCAAGTTGCAACTAAAACAATAGAAGGCAATGGCGCAACGCTACCCAGCAACAGCTCAGTAATGGCGCCCGCTTACTTCCGGTAGTTTCGCCGGATTCGTCTATACTGGACCCGCTCTCCGTCGTACTATTCCTTGAAACGACAGGGGACGATTCAAGTAACTGTCCTCTAACCATTAGGAATCGGTGAGAAGAAGAATAATCATGTAAAACCCAGTAAACTCTGAGATTATTACTTGTGTGACATTACAAAAAAATATATATGGGAACATGTATGTATAGAACTAAATTAATGCTCTCTTAAATATTTTCTACATTCACTAAACATGTTTCGTTAAGTTTCATGTACATTTGTATTAATCATGGACCTTTGTTCATTTAAAAAGGCTTTTTATGCTATTGTATGCTACATTTTTAAAATGTAAGAAACTAATTTAGACGTGCAAAGGGTGCTGGTGTGATGAGAAGAAGTTCGCACTCGGCTTTGTTTTTATGAGAGAACATTTAATTTTAAAACCTTTCTGCAGGCCATTAGATTATTATTTAATGTACACATGAGTGGGGTCAAAAACATTTTACTTTGAATTTTATTTTATACTGTACATTGTGCTAAATAAATATTTGCATAATTTGTAATTGATTTATTCTTTGAAAATTTTATATTAATTTATGCAATTGCAATGCCTTGATTTTAGTAACGTTTGTACACAGTCATAGCCATAAATGCAATGATACTGATAATTGGCATAATTTCTTTCGGTGTTTCGGTTTTCGGATTTCGGCCTTGGTTTCCTCTTTTTCGGTTTTCGGTTTCGGCCAAGAATTTTCATTTCGGTGCATCCCTAATTTTTTGCCATTCACACTTGTTAAATATTATCAGATTCCAATTCCAATTAGGATTGACAGTCTGAACATGGCAATGCCTCCGACCCTAGTTCATACCATTTTTACTGCCTGTAATGTGATGAGCAGACCAAACCATCACTGTACAATAAACAACAAGTAAGCATTTTAAGCTCAGAAACATGCTGAGAAGAATCTAACAAGCATTGTTTAGGCTAAATAAAAATATTGCATCAGCTATAAAATGGGTGGGAAAGACTTTATAAGACGTTCACATGGCCGTCATGGCAAGAACTAACTAGCGCCACATTGAAACAAAGTCTACACCCCTATCCAAGCGCATCTGCGAACAGAGGAAAGAAAAGTGATCAAGTATCTAGAGTTTTGCTGTTCTCTAATGCCTAGTGTATAAAAACAGCTCAGATGGCAGACATGTTGATTATACTTATCACAGATGAACCTTGTAAGTGCTACATAGCTGTCTGAGTGGCACAGTGTGATAATGACTCCATATCAGACTGAACACCTAATTCATGCCTAAACAGATCTGCCTAACACCGCACACATTACATGGTTCAAGTGACACAATTCTGATTTTTTCATCCTGTGTGGCACAAATCGGCTATGACCCATTAATGTGTTAGTAGATTGTGTGAACTGGATCAAATGAATCACTGAAAAGATCAGACTAAGTGCATAGTTATTCAATCATTTTAGTTCCAGAAAGCATTTGTTTTTTGAATTGGACAGGGAGGGTGGATAACGTTTTCAGTGTGACAACTTATATTTCTGCCTGATAAAAGTCACAAATCATATGCACATTAACGATACTTTTATGGTACATTTTTGTTGATCCTGTTAGCAACATTTGTCATTTATTTTCATTATATTGAAAACAGCAGCTAGTTAAAAAAATCAACCTTTGTGTTGAACAGAAGAAGGAAAGTCAGGGGTTTGGAATGGCATGGAGATGTGAATATAATTAAAGTAATAACAATTCCTATAACTTCCACAAAATTTCCCCTGCCTTGGGCAATGGCTGATTGTGCACTTTCAATGAGAAAGAGGACCAAAAAGAAAGGAAAATATGTGCGGATGTAGACTTTATTCTACTCTACAGGGACTGATTCATCCTGTTAGAGGGACATTTAAAAGAGGGTGGGTACAGAGTTTTACAAGAACAAAAGGACCAGAGGGCAAATGATGCAAAGCATCATTACTTTTTCCATCTCTAACTGGAGCTAACTTTCATAGACTAAATATCCCTGATACATTTCCATAGCCTACAACAACGAAAGATTGTGAATTGTTCCTAAGGGCACCAGCTAAGCATCAAGGAAAGGTTAAGGTCAATTAGAAGAAAGAAGAGTGATGGGGAAAATTGTAAATATGAGTGGATTCTTCAGTGAGGAAATGCTTTCCAGATGTGGTCACTTGATCCAAAAGGTCACAGAGGATTTTAGGTGAACCTGAAAACCTGAATATTTTTGTAAAGATCTAAGTGGCACTAAAGTATGTTTTATTAACAAAGTTCGAGAGGAGCATGTTCAAATGATCTATCCAATCAGCATGAGAGACCTACTGTATGAATACGTAGCTGACTCACCTATGTTCTTAGACATTTTTTTTTCTGCATCCCCCCACAACCCTGTGTCCTCACACTCGCCTGGTTACTATCCTAATGAGAGATACGGGGGCACTCTGGGTTCGGGACACATTCCGAGCTCGGTGCCCTCCCCCAGAGCGCATGCTAAAATACGCATACTCTTTTACTCTGTCTAATTATTTGTCATCTACAAATGATTAGATAGAGTAAAAGAGTATGCATATTTTGAACTCATATAACTAACTTTTAATATGAAAGATATTTTGAAACATTAGGAATGACTTAATTATAAAAACTGTTTAAGGCTAGTAATAGGCTAATGCTTGATGAGTATAAGTTAAATAGCAAGCCTGCACCATTAAGTTTCTGCATTTATAACAAACATTTTCCTTTCAGAAAAGAAATAAATCTAGCTCCTTGAGTCTGCTTTTCATTACAAACTGAAAGCCAAACGACAGAAGGACAAAGCAGGATCAAAGTATTTAAGTAATAAGCGCGATTTGAGCTCGGTGTGTTTTAAAATATATCCCTAAGGTTATTTGGGCCATTTAATGGGTGTGATGTGCCGCATCAGAGTAGTTTCTGACGTCAGCAGTCTGGGACCTTCTCTCAGCATTTTCGTTTGATCTTCGCTTCATGACGTCACGCAGCTGTGCAAGTATCCATGAAGATGCTGTTGCTCAAATGCATTAGCGCTATTTGTATATAGGGGAAATTGTCTACCTATTAACTGAAGACGTGGAATCATGTAGGTCATGCTAGCTAGCATCAATGCCTCGATTCAGACTGCGACGAATAATGTATGTTTGTCATTCACAAGACCCTAATAATTGGGAGGGGAGGGGTGCGATGTTTCCCATTCACATTATGAAAGGACAAGCGAAGCGTCATCGTATGCGTGCTCATTTTTCCGTACTGCATGCGGAAAAAAGGGGGACAGAGCAAAGCACAACCGACAAAACCCTTTCATAATTCAGCAAGGTCGTTGGGGATTCCACTTAAGACTAACATTGAAGAACTCCAGCACTTGTAAAAGGACGACATTTTGCGCAGAGCTACAGTACCACGTGAAATGCAGTTCATCTGTCTTACCTCTCGAGCTATTTGACTGAGCGCATCATCCTCCGCCGATAGTTTCTCCCGGTTGGGAATTCTTTTCCTCCCCGTAACTTGAGTTGCCATTTTAAATTCCCTTATACTCTGGCACAAACCTCGACAAAAATTACTTCGCCAAACTGAAGTGCTGTTCAGTTGTGTGCAGATCAAAGATCACAATTCAAAGAGTCATAGTCGTAAGTGAACAACATTAATAAAATTGCTATAATGTAACCACAAGCGAAAAAAATGTAGGGCACTAAGATGCATCCTCCCTTTGATGATCCATCGTCTCCATAAACCGCATAAATATATGGCGGGAGCCTGTTGCACATTCAAACGACACATCGATGTGTCAAAACATCACGGATAGGACGGAAGATGACAGTTTGCTGATACGCCATGAACACGATAGACCATCTAGGCTACACTCCTGTGAATAGTCATCCCTTAGCCTATATAGTTCCTACGTTCGTTCGGTGCAACGTCAAACCAAACGAATGAAGAATAAAGTTGTCGGTCCAGAGCTGCATTTGTTTCTAGGGCAAAGCGAACCCGGATGATGAGCGGCCCTATAAGGATGAGAATATAGAGCAGCCCATGGATGGCACACACAAACACGGTGTGATTTCAGGCTGTGCTGCTGGACGCAGCGCGAAATGTAGGCGGGGCATGTGGGCGGGACCTGACCTTTGCGTTTTAATTATTTCAGTCTTCTTTCATTTAGCATCAGTTCGCAAAATATTTTCAGAATATTATTGTTGAATATGATTCACTAGATATTCACTCTATCTATCTATCTATCTATCTATCTATCTATCTATCTATCTATCTATCTATCTATCTATCTATCTATCTATCTATCTATCTATCTATCTATCTATCTATCTATCTTGTCCAATAATAATGTAGCCTATTTTTTTTTTGTCAGATCACTAGTAAAAGTGTAACTGTGAATCATATGCAGTCTCTTTCAATCAATAACTCATGTAGGCTACAGTAGTGTGTAAACTTTTGAAATGGATATATGGCATATAAGAAGTGCTTTGTACATTTCAATACAGTAACTGTCATCCAAACTGTTGCCATAATTTACATCAGGTAATAGCCTACTAACAGAGTGCAGTGTTTTATTGACAACATGACAAAGCATTTTGACTCTTTTGTGACCAATGACACAAGGACTTTTCATTCTGATGGCACTGATATGTTCATTGACATGAATACTTTGAGAGATGAACTAAAGATTTTGAGTAAGTGGCCTTTTGCATGTAATCCAGTGTGTGGTGCTGTTTGTACGCACGGATTGTTTTGAGAATGCACCAAAGCAACTGAGAAAAACTGTAAAGTGTACTTTATTTGTGTTACAAGTATACAAATTCATTACGAGTGACTTTGAAACACAAGCATCACAAGTGTATTTGCATAGCCTATATATTTTTTTTTAAAGATTTATTTTTGGCGTTTTCACCTTTTATAATACTTTTTTACTACAAATTGCACACTTTGTTTTCAGTAACAATTTAATAGACAAATAATACGTATAATAATTTCAGTAACACATTAATAGACAAATAATACATATCTATACTTTATACAAAATACTGTTGAATTTAAGTACGCTTTCAATGCATTGTTACAATGATCATTTATAGCACACAGTTAAAAAATACCTAAAATATATTTGTAATAAAGTGCAAATAAAAAACACTTTTAAAAAATAAAATGTAGTCTTACTCTCTACTCTTAATATTATATTTTAAAAATAAAATATACTCAAAGTATATATTTCTAAAATATGTGTTTAGAGCTATTATTTTAAGTGTGTTTAAGTGTATTTTAATTGTGCTAATATAATATCGGCCTATTTAAAGATAGTACATTTTTTGTTATATTTGCAATGTGCTATTGGAAAAGGGAATATATTTCAAGTATACTTTTTTAAAGGGCAGTTTGATTAGAAGAGGCTTTATTAGACAACTCTAACTTTATATGTGATTTCCAAAGCCTCCAATGGGGGGGAAGTTGTTACATATATTTTTCCTCAATAGTTTTGGCACATTTTTCAAAACAGTTGTAACATTCTCTAAACTATAAGCTCAATTGTCACAACTGTTTGCTGGATCATCAAAACTTAGTTGGCCAATGCCAACAACATAATAAGTGTTTATGTCATTGTGTGAGCCACACTGGTGACAATGTTTAGATGCTTTTTCACCATGGAAATATGTTATATTCAAATTTCCTGTTTTAGGTCAAAATTGATTGGGAAAAGTCAACACTGTAGTACAAAAAAAGAAAATGAATATTGTTTTTGGTAACACTTTAGAATACGGTTCCTTCGTTAATGAATAACTACACAAGAACTAATGAGTAACACAATATTAACAATCTAGTAACTATTATTAACTAACAAGAAACTCTGATTAACGAACAAGTAAGTAATAGCGCACAGACGAAAGTGGTAGTTCACTATTAAGTAATCAATAACTACTATTTTTTTAATACTTCCCAGAGAACTACTGAAAAAGTTTATTAATAATCTAGTAACTACTATTATAACTAAAAGAAATTCTTATTAACGAATTAGTAAGTAATAGCTCACAGATGAAAGTGTTACTAGATACTTCTGTGGGAATTACTAATTATTTGGATCCGTATTATAAAGTGAAGATCATTGGAACTAGCTAGTAATTACTCAAGTGTTACTACATGATCTAGTCATGATTTGTGCAAATGTTTGAGATTTTTTGGTGAACTTTAGTATACTTTTAGAAAATGTCTTTAGTAACACTTGAGTCATTACTAGTTAGTTCCAATGATCTTCACTTTATAATACGAATCCAAATAATTAGTAATTCCCACAGAAGTATCTAGTAACACTTTCATCTGTGAGCTATTACTTACTAATTCGTTAATAAGAATTTCTTTTAGTTAATAGTAGTTACTAGATTGTTAATAAACTTTTTCAGTAGTTCTCTGGGAAGTATTAAAAAAATAGTAGTTATTGATTACTTAATAGTGAACTACCACTTTCGTCTGTGCGCTATTACTTACTAGTTCGTTAATCAGAATTTCTTGTTAGTTAATAATAGTTACTAGATTGTTAATATTGTGTTACTCATTAGTTCTTGTGTAGTTATTCATTAACGAAGGAACCGTATTCTAAAGTGTTACCTTGTTTTTTAAAGCAATGGTTTACATGTCAACTGAACATTTTCAGTTGCTTGTTCATTTTTTACCAGCCCATTCTCACTCCCAAGGCGTCACCTAACTGACGCCTTGGGAAGCATTTGGACATGCTTCAATATCTGACGCTTTAGGCGCCCTTTAGCGTCAGTTACACTGCATGAAAAGACTCAAATCCGTCAATATCCGGGCATGGTAAACTCCTGTGCAATTTGATGTTTGCTGGATGTATGTGGGAAAAAGCGGATTAGAGTAACACGGAACAGTATATTTCCAGACAAACCCGGAAACCTCACCTAAGCGGGCATATACAGGAATCCGTGAAATTTCACGGACATATACAGCTGAAACACTGCTGGGTGTGAGAGGTGTGAAGAAGACCTTTCATATGTTAATGACTGACACTAAGGGTGCTGGCTGTTCTCAGAGGGAGGAGTGGCAGAGGACTTCAGGATTGAAAATTATCTCTGGTCTACAGCAAACAAGTTTTTTGTACAGAAAATAAATAAATTCTTAAGGCCCTGAAACAGAAAACCGACGTCAAAGAACTAGCAATGACTAAAGCCAACTCTAGGGTTGGCTTATGTTGCCTGTGGGGCCTTAAAACCACTGTATGAAAAAAAGTATCCTAATCAAATATTCTTTTATAAAAACAGGACAAAATAAACACCATGAATATACGTTCACAAAAACATCTGAATATTTAATGAAATAAAAAATACAGGGAAACATTTCAGAATATCTAAATTTTAATTGTGAAGTTTTACCAATTGCAGACAACAACATTTGTCGCCATTGGCTTTGCTTAGTTGGAGACATTTTTATTTAATATTCAACAATGTTATTGAACTGCCTGCATTGACACCATTATATGAGATCTGAACTGAGATGGACAATGACATCACGGTTTTGGCAGAGTTAATTCTTTGGGCATGCATGATGTGAAACGTGGTCGCAAAACCACCGGGCTTTCCCGTGTTATTGTCAGCAGCTGGTTATCCTTCCATGTTGAAGAGCATCATATTTATTCACAAAATTAAATAGATTCACTTGCAACGCGTCATACCGAGGTTTGTGGTTTGAGTGAATAAGTCCTTCCGCAAACAAACAAGCTGCAAGAAAAGGGGGCGTTTTGAGGTTTGAAATTCACCACCCAGATAGCAAACTGACATTGAATCAACGTGGAAATATGACATCGAAACAACGTTGATCTGACATTGTTTTGCTCATCGAATTAACGTTGAACCAACGTCAGATGCGTCATTCTTTCAAAACTAACGGAAAATCAACTTGAAATCAACGCGTTGTTTCAACGTTATGAAAGCAAACCAATTTTCGATTTCATTTAGCTTTGAAGAATTCCGCGTCTGACGTTGGTTCAACGTTAATTCGATGAGCAAATCAACGTTGTTTCAATGTCATGAGAGACGTCGTTTCCACGTTGATTCAATGTCAGTTTGCTGTCTGGGCACTCACAACCATAAACACAACAAATGTGGTGACGTAATGGAGGTGCAACCAATAACGTTAGTTTATTGCTTCAAGCGCGAGAAAAATACTTTAAAATTACAGCATTCCCGAAGCAAAGATAACAGTTCGAGGTTTGGAAACAGTTTTCTTCTATTCACCTTATTTTGCACGACAACAAGGGTGACGCCATTGCGTTCGTTTTGTCATTACTCCCGTCTGAGAAAGACTTCAACTTCCGGCTCATGAGAGGGATGAGATTCTGCGCTAGTTGAAACGAACGGTAAAATATGTCAAGTATTAAATGTTCAGTTAGGTGCTGCCATAACAGTTGGATTAAGAGGAGAGAACAATTGGACCAACGGTGTAACGAACATAATGTGAGGCGGTCAGATTGTTGTTGTGGTGCACTTTACGATTTAGCTACACCCACCACTGACGAGGAGCACCGGAGGCAATGGCGGAAGGCACTACATTTGGAAGCATAGGCTCGAAAGTGCCCAACTGAGGCTAAACACGGAAACGATTCTGATGAGAAAACGCAAAAGTGGCGTTGCGTCATCTTTTTTTTTTATTCTGCGTTTAGACGAGCGTTTTGTGTGAGAAATCCGCGTGCAAATGGAGACGCAAAAGTGTGTGAAATTCAATGTAGTATGCACTTCAGGCGGCTAGGAGTGCATACTACAACACCAAGTCCACGCGCCTGCGTACAACTTTCACCGTCAAGCAAACTTTTGCGTTTTTACCGTTTACACGGATAAGATTTAAGATTTCCACTCTGGAGGGTGGTTTCACTTTTTTTGCTTTTTTGAGCCTCAAAAACGCCATCGCCGTGTAAACGAAATATAAGGCACATCCGATAAAATATTTTTACGTTTTCACCCGCGAGCGTTCTCGTGTTAACAGGGCCTAAGGACGGGAATCCGATTGAGGAACACCACAGAAATGGCTCGGCTACGATGTTCCGATAAAGAAGTCACGCCGGGTGTTGAATATTGTCAGATTCAGGTAAGCTAACTTGCCTAATTGTTATGTGCTTGTTTGCCTAACTTTAGATTCGTGAAGTCCGTTCTATGAATGCATTTAAGATCAGTAACAAGCCGTAAACAAAATACAATGAATCTTGCATGATTACCATTGCCCACATATACATGTTATTTATTTAACTTTGTGATATTGACCTAAGAGTCTGAAAGAATGAATGAATGAATATTCACGGTAGTACAAGATAGTATGGTAACTTACATTAGTCTTACAATAGCTCACATTACTGCTATTGCACATTACGAGATGTAAACAACACTGGTCCAGATGCACTCCCTGTTTCAGTTTGTAAAAGGCTTCTTAATTTCAAATGTAAAGAAAATATCTTGAATATGTTTGTTTAACTTTTTGATTCAGTTGTTCTGTTGGTTGTACTTTAACCCAACGTTTATACAGTGTTAAAACTGAAACAGGAAGTGCTTCTGGACCAGTGTTGTTTACATCTTGTGAAATGGTCTATACAGAGATTGCTGTTGCTAGCAGGCCAGCTAGCTACATCTCTCATTCAGATATTGATATTGACTTATGGCGAGTTAGGAGATTGTGTGTTGTTTCGTTTTTAATTAATGTATCTTTCTCACACACTGTTCTGTGTAACTATGGGTGCCATCATCAATGAATTCTCCATTATCTATTTTAAGTAGCTACTAATGTAAAAAATGTTTATGGTTATAATATTTCCATAGATGCATCAATGAGAGTCAGTAATGCAGTGGATAACTATGAGGATGATCACATCCACATGCCCCACAGCTGTGATGCAGAATCACAATGGGAGGATCAATCTGTCTTTGGCCACAACCTGATCTTCTCAGAGAGACTCTCCAGCGTCTTGATGCTCTTTAGCGAAAGTATGAGCAGCACAGACTAACGTTACATGAAGAATCTTACAACGCTTCGAAAAGAATAAAAAAGGCACATGACGTGAACATTGCGGTAAGTCCAATTATTGTTCTATAACGTGGCTGTAAGCCATAGTTCGGTTACAATTATTGTTTTGTCTCTTGCGGTTACTGTGATGGTCAGCTTTTTCCAACTGAAAATTCATTTTTTTTGGTTCTTGAAGATTGTGAATCAATTTAATTGCTTTTTAATTTCAAACTTTACAGGAATCTGTAAGGCGCCTCCATAATTCAGAGAACAACCCACACAAATACGTTCCACAAACCAGGTAAGACTGTTTCTTATATACTATAGCCTAAATGTTAGTTTAATCTACTACTCTATGGATTTGGAATGCCAAAAGTGAATTTCGGTAATGATGATACCTGCAACTTTCCCCCCCAGAATAAATTCATCACATAACCTGGCTGTGACCACTTACCTCTTCGAAGAATTAAGGTCAACTTTTACAGACGTTGACCCTGAATGTGTAAAAGGTAATCTTAAAGATGTAATCATTTTATTGTCCTCTGTTTTACTTATTTTTATTGCCATTACATTTATTTATGATATATTTAGCAGGTTGGAAGATGTATTTTGAGACTTTGCGGAGGAAGTATTCTTTGGCTCAGCCTGAAAAGGCCCAGAAAAGAAAAACTATGACGAGCATTGCAAAGAACCTTCAAAGAAAGCGACTGGTAAGTTAAGAAACTGGTTAAGCACTTTTTTTTCTCTTCAGAATGTAACTATCCTCCTCTCTGTGTTTTAGTGGTTAAGTTACTGTCATGTTTTTCAGTTGCTGGAGACCAGGTCCGGGGTTGTACAAACCAACACAGAAAAGGAACTTTGGAAGACCGCAACAATAGAACTGATGTCTGATGAAGATGATGCTATTGTTGATGGAAGGCCAGTGTGAATGGTGAGGTCTCCACCAATCTGCTCTCTGCTAGGTACTATAAAACAGACTAGAGGCTGACCCACACTATGCGTCACACCACCAGCGTATCATGGCAGTTTGAAAAATGTTAACTCGTATAAAAAAAAAAAAAAAGTTTGGGGGTCGGTAAGATATTTTTTTTTTTTTGGTTTGGGGGGGATAGCTCAAATTAACTCAATACTTTTATTCAGCAAGGATGCATTAAATGAATCAAATGTGACAGTAAAGACATTTATAATGTTACAAAACATCATATTTCAAATAAATGAAATATAACTTTCTATTGATCAAATAATCCTAAAAAGTCTACAACTGTTTTCAACTTTGGTAATAATAATGAATATTTATTGAGCATCAAATCATCACATTAGAGTGATTTCTGAAGGATCATGTGACACTGAAGACTGGAGTAATGATGCTAAAAATTCATCTTTGATCACAAGAATAATGTATTCCAATAGAAACGTTTATTTTAAATTGTCATAATATTTAACAATATTACTCTTACTTTTTTTGTATTTTTTATATATAAAAAAAAAAGCAGCCTTGGCGAGCATATGAGACTTCTTACCGATCCCAAACTTATAAACGGCAGTGTACACCTTGAATATTTTATATACACTTTAATTTCTTATTTATTTTTCTCGTATTATTTCATATATTTGTTCCTTTTTTTGTTGTCCATGTTGCTTATCTCCATTTTGTTTACTTGTTTGCATTTTAATGTATGTTTATAATGCACTCTCTGTAATTTTCTATTTATTTATATTGTTTACTTGGAATATCTACGTATATTTTATATATATATATATATATATATATATATATATATGAAGAGTTCAGATGCAAAAGCCTCTAAATGCCATTTGAAATTTTCTCCTTTAATGATGATTTTTATCAAACTTGTATATTTAAGTTTAGTAATTTCACTTAAATAACAATTAATAGGCAATTATCATTGCCATTTAAGAGAAATTACTGAACTTAAATATACAAGTTTGATAAAAATCATCATTAAAGGAGAAAATTTCAAATGGAACTCTTCATATATTTTATATATATATATGTAACTTTTTATATACACTGTGTACTTTATTCCTTTACATCTGTCCTTTAAAATGATTGGGTAAAAAAAAATTAACGAAAATAAAAAGTTAACAATTTATTTAATGTATGTTTATAATTTTCTTTGGAATGTCCATGATTTTTTTTTCTTCCTTTGAGATGTTATTACTTCATACTTTTTTTTTCTAGTTTTTGTTCCCAATTCCTCTGTAATGCTTGTTTATAATGCTATTTGGAATGTGTTATATACCTTAATAAAAATTTCAGACTTTCCCATTGTTCTTTGTGTGTTTAAATATAAATATATATATATATATATATATATATATATATATCAAATTTATTTTAATGAATATATTAAAATTGGGGGAGGGAGGTTTGGTATATATTTGAGCAATATCTGCATAGCTGGTATATAACCAATCAAATCAGTATGCTACAAGGCCTAGGGTGGGCTATGTTTAAAAGTAACCAATAAAGTCCGTTTACTGGGTTTTCAATGTGTCCTGCCCTCCAATAGTGGTCTGGGTGTTGGGAGTGGCTTTAAAAGAACAACCAATCCAGTTTGGTTGGAAGGCAATAAGGTGTGAATGTTTCCTGCAAAAAGGTGTGATTTTTTTCCTGCTAAAACCTTTAATGGGATTACTTGCCATGGCAACAAATGGCTCTAGCACGGAAGTATACGTCCACAACATACATCCGATTTGGTATCATTCCGGATGTATGCGGATATATACAAACCCATGGAATTTGACATATCCGGCCACTATACTCCTGGATTCTTCCGAATTTCAGCAGTGTATACAGGAGTATACTGGTCCGGATACACCTATTTTCATGCAGTGTTAGATGACGCTCTAGTATCGCGTGGAAGTATACGGCGCCCTCGGAATGAGAACGGGTTGCAATCTTTCTATTGCTCTTCCATGACAATAATTTTTAGTTTACATGTAACATATTTCTAGAAAAAAAAAAGTGTTGTAGCTGCTGCTGCTCAGATTTGTGATGTTCCTCCATGTTCAAAAATAGTATTGAGCTGTCACTGTAAGCTAACTCTATATACAAATTCCATGTGCTTTGCTAAGTTTTCTTTGCTTTGGTGCATTTCTCACATCTCTATTTACATTTGCACAACAGTTAGTTCAACCTCCATGACATTTAGTCATTTTGTGCACCTCAGCAGTTTCTCATTCCTTCCCATAAATTGCAAATGCTTTTGGACATGCATTGCTTACAGCTCTCTGCTGTTTTATAACATTATCATTTGCTTATGTCATGTCAGTCAAAATGAACTATAGTTGTGAATGCTGAATAGTCATTCCATATAAAACTAAAAGAGTCATCACATACAAAAATGTTGAACTAGTTGTCAAAATCTGACAAAAAAAATTACAATCTTTTTTTTTTTAATCCTACTTTAAATTGAACAATTTCTCTCAGGTGAACCAGCGTTCACTGATGAGAATGTATGAACATGAATGATTTACAGTACTATTGTATGTTCAGTTCCAATATGTACTGCAACATAGTGTACTGTGCACAGCTCTGCCCAAAGGGAGTTTGTTTGTTGTAAATAATATTTTTTTTCTTTTGCACAATGCTGTGAACAAATTAAAATCGCAAAGAGCATGTGCAGTAAAAAAGAGAAACATAAATGTACAGTGTCTTGTACTCAGTTACCTCACTAAATACAGTAATGTGTAACTACTGTAGTTTTCAAATGGCTGTGCAAATAGTAGTGTTGCCTTGAGCATTTTCAGGTAGTGTCACCAAGATTTGACTTTTTTGCATTGGAAAACATTTACAGAGTAAACTGCCATAATGAAAACATGATCAAACACTGGTGTCAGGACTTTTCATCTTGATAACACTGACACTTTCATTGACATTACTGTAATACTTGTTTTTTTAGGAATGAGCTATCCATTTTGAGCAAATGAGTGACATGCTTTTTGCAGGTTATCAACTACTGTAGGTTTAGCAGTTGTTAATTGTTTTGAGAACTGCATTAACTGTTGTTTAAATGTAAGTGATGTGAGAAATGCACCAAAACTCTAAATCAATAAGAAATTAAAATCTGATGTGAAAAAGAAACTAATTGTTCAGAGATCTGAACCTATTTTTTGATAGAGAAAAATGTCTAATTTGAGAATTGAGCCAAAGCGATTAAAAAAAAAAACTTTCTTCAAATGTCCACTAGAGAGCAGCACACTCCTCAACAATGACACCAAGTGGATGCAATTGGGGTCAAACTTTGACTCGGGATAGCATTCGACAAGTATCCCCTGCTTGGGGTCAACCCTGTCAGTATGAAACAAACTTTTCCTTTGTCTTCTGCCATTCACTTTCACTCAGGATACTTAGCTAGTGAAGGCACTTGAATGAGAGATTATACGAGAATGCTAATTGATTGCTTTCTTCATGCTTTACATATCTATAATGAAGTATTTGCAAAACTGTTGTTAGAAGTGCCTTAGCTGCTTTAAGATGGTCACAAAGCTGTTGCTTCAAAACAATTCTTTCAAAACTTGTCACCAGACCAGCTGCAAGACCAGGCTAGAACTACGACCAGCAAACCAGTTGCCTTTTATTTCTAATAAATCAACATATAACTTAAAGGGTTAGTTCACCCAAAAATGAAAATTCTGTCAGTATTTACTCACCCTCATGTTGTTCCAAACCTCTATGTGTTTATTTGTTCTGCTGAACACAAAGGAAGATATTTGGAAGAAAGTTTTAATCAAACAGATCTCATTCCCCATTGACAGTCAATGGGGAATGAGATCTGTTTGATTAAAACTTTCTTCCAAATATCTTCCTTTCTGTTCAGCAGAACAAATAAACACATAGAGGTTTGGAACAACATGAGGGTGAGTAAATACTGATAGAATTTTAATTTTTGGGTGAACTAACCCTTTAAATAAAGTGACAGGATTACTGTAGGCCTATCTAAAAAAAAAAAAAAAGACCAATAATGCAATAAAGAAAAAACTTGTTTTGGAACCTTCCTTTATTATTATTAAAATTTAAAAGTTGTAAAGGCAATTTGAGGAACAAAGCAAGCAAGGAAAAACAATAGCAATTATTCCTATTTTTATTGGCATGGATACTTTAGAACAATTAACTTATTTCAACTAATACTGATTTTAGTTAAAGTTGGGGTTTGATCAACACTGATATAAAATATGTGGGAAAGTAAGAACTACAGAATTTTTTTTTCATGTAATTTATATAAGAAAAAAACAAAGCAAATTCTATATTAGTACTCAATTGAAGCAATTAAAGAAAGTTAAAGCCAAATTAAAACGCAAATATCAACATTAGACAATTAAGTAAAATTACTCAACTTTTCTGTTCCTCATGTTCCCATCATGCACTGGGCCCTGAATAATGTTGATTTTCACTGATTTCCATCGGTATTTACACGTGCTTGTGTTGTTGGGATTAGTTTTTTTTTTAGGATTAGCCATTTTGTGGCATTTTATTTTCCACACAAAATAACACATTGTGTATTCTCTACCAAGTATTGAGGACTCGGCGTTCACATCACGCAATTCCTTATATGTGTAATAATATTTACTGCATTAATTACTTAAATATTTCTTATAGTATATATTATAGTAAAAATATACATATATTTTTACTATAATATGTAAAGCATATACTTTAAAAGTGTGGTTAAATTTAATATTATATTATATTTAATAATATTAATATTATATAATTGAAATGTTTTGGAAAAACTCAACTAAATAGATGTTACTCAACATTTTACTATAGCCAAGTTAAAATGACTAATTTCCTTTGTTACTTTCACTCAACTAAGTTAAGTTGTTTACTTAATTCCATACATGAAATTTACTTAAAAATATGCACGTGAAATTTACTTTAATATATATATATATAATTTATATGAAATATAGTGATCCAGTTTGCACCATTAAAAAAAACAACACAATAATGATTCACATGCATTCTAAAACAACATAATTCACACAATTAAAGGTTTTATATACATGGAAAAATACTGTTTAATCCTTTGGGGCTCAGTGTACTTGTATGTGTTGTCTTCTGATGATTTGAAAAACATCCTTTGGACTGAATGCATGTACATTTTGGATATAAGCTGCAAATGTACTAATGGATTAAGGGCTGAATAATCAACGCATTCTCACCCCAAGGCGTCACCTTTGACCATGCTTCAATATTTGACGTTTTAGGCGCCCTTTAGCGTCACTTACATGACTCGATCCTACGGCGTCATTTAACTGACGCTAAAGGAAAGCGTCAGTTAGAGGACGCGGTTAGGTTTAGGTGTGGGGTGGGGGTAGGGTACACGCGATCCTAGGGCGTCATCTTACTGACGCTTAAGGGCGCCTAAAGCGTCAGATATTGAAGCATGTCCAAATGCTTCCCAAGGCGTCAGTTAAGTGACGCCTTGGGTGTGAGAATGGGCTGGAATAATACAGAGCAACAGAGAAGATAAAGCAATGTCCTGTTTACACTCAGAAGTGTACTCTGTTCGAAGGAATGTCTTGGGGAAACTTCCTTTTTTGATGTATACTCAGTGCCTGAAATAAAATATTGACAAAAAACATCGTATTAGTTGCAAATCTGCAAAACTTAAAGAAGTCTAAAGAGTTAAAAAAAAAATCATTTTAACAAGGTTCTTTTTTATCAGTTCACCTTTTTCTTGGCTTTATCAATTGATAATCCTTTAGCACTTAGAGCAGCTATCTTGTTCTCAATGTCTGAGACCTAATAGATAAATAAGTAATTAATATCTACAGATAGATAGATAGATAGATAGATAGATAGATAGATAGATAGATAGATAGATAGATAGATAGATAGATAGATAGATAGATAGATAGATAGATAGATAGATAGATAGATAGATAGATAGATAGATAGATTTTTTGTAATGTAGCTCACCTCACTCTCTGTGCTCTGAACTTTAGTGGCTGCCAAAGAAACTTGGTCCTCCAGTTCAGAGAGTTCTGAATCAATAAGCGGGCCGCTGTTGTTGGCATTCTGTTCAATCATTTGCAACTTTTTTGCCATTTCAAAGGACTTCCCTGCAGTCATGTACACCTGCAGTAATGAAGAAAGAAAGAAAAACTACAGCAAAAATCAGTTCTGAACAAATCTTAACAAATCGAGTGATATAAAACCGAGTCTAATCTCTCTCCTTCAAACAAACATAACAGTATCTATAAGAGGGTTAAGCTTACATTTTCCTCAAGTTCCCTGTACGCATCATCAGCATGCTTAACATCTGTGCCCGCTAACTGAAGTCTGTCATTAGGATTTGAGTGGGCCAACTCGTTCATAGCGCTTTCAGTGGCATTAATTGTTCTTAGAATCTCAGTTGTGATGTCGCATAGGGCCGCCGCAGTGGATCTCTGAAAGCCATGTAGAGGGAACAGTAATTAACCGAGAGGAGAGAAGCCTCGTCAGCATTAAAACCCTAAAAAAATACTGTGGAGAGGTTTTAGCATTGCTGAGATTATAGCTAAATGAGGCATAAGTGTCGTATGGTCAATGGATAATATACGGATTAGTTATAAAAACAACTCAGGGGAACTACGATTGTCTTTGAGATGTTTCTTCGGCTATACTAATAAAAATGCTATAGAGCTGAACTCAGTATTTTAAAGGGATAGTTCACTTTGAAATTAATTTTTGATATGTTTTAGCTTACCTCAAGGGCATCCAAGATGTAAGGGTCTTTGTTTCCGCAGTATTTTCAATTTTGATATTATTAGGTCAAACCGTTCTTGTCTGTCAGTCATCAAGTATAATGGAGGTTTATGGTCACAGAGAAGTCCAAATTAAACATGATTTAATGACTCGTAAATGTAAGTAAACATTGATGGCCTGAGACACGAGACGAGCGGTTTGTGTGAGAAAACGAACAGTATTTATATCGTTTTTACCTCTTATAATCTCAGTCACGTCCAAGTACTCTGAGGGAGAGGGCGCTTCTCTCTGCTCAAGCGCCGGCAAACGCCGGAAAGCCTCGGAAGTGAGCTCTCGTGCATGTATGTCACTCACTGTTTATACATAGATTTCAGAAGTGTTACCCTTCCCTGTGAAGATCTAAACATATTTAGATATATTGAAATCGTCTTCCATTGCAATTTCCTGTATATCAACAGACAATGTTGATATTTTTTTTTCTGCAACCATGCAAAAAAAAAAAAAAAAAAAATCACTTCCGGCGCATTCTGGCGCTTGAGCAGACCGAAGCGCCCGTGCTTTCAGATCACTTGGACTTTGGGTAAAACCGATATAAATACTGTTCGCTTTCTCACACAAACCGCTCGTTTCGTGTCTTAGGCCATCAATGTGTACTTACATTTACGAGTCATTAAATCATGTTTAATTTGGACTCACTGTGACCATAGACCTTCATTATGTGACTGACAGACAAGAACGGTTTGACCGAAAAATACCAAAAGTGAAAATACTGTGGAAACAAAGACACCTACATATTGGATGCCCTTGAGGTAAGCTAAAACATATAAAAAAAATATTTCAAAGTCAATTATCCCTTTAAGATTATTAGGAGATAGTTGAACGCATT
Organism: Pimephales promelas; assembly: GCF_016745375.1. The sequence goes on from NW_024121144.1 coordinate 4,851,155, forward strand.
CTCATCCTTTAGCGTCATATAGAACGCTAAATGACAAAACGGCGCTATACAACGCACATGGCACCCGTTATCGTTAATATAACACGCACTGTGATGGTTAGGTTTAGGTGTGGGGTAGGGTAGGGTAGTCTCATATTACGCTAAATGATTTATGACGCCTTGGGTTAGCGTGAATATTAACGATAAAGGGTGCCATGTGCGTAGTATAGCGCCGTTTTGTCATATAGCGTTCTATGTGGCGCTAAAGGATGAGAACGGGCTGGATAGTTAACCCAATATTTTTTATTCTGTCATCATTTTATTCATCCTCATGTCGTTCCAAACCTCATAAGACCTGAAACCCCCCCTTGAATGTCCAGGTAACCAAACCTTCATCATATAAAGCAACTAACAAGACTTGATGAAAGGGTTAGTTCACCCAAAAATGAAAATTAAGTAATTAATTACTCACGCCCATGCTGTACCAACCCCGCAAGACCTTCGTTCATCTTCGGAACACAAATAAAGATATTTTTGATTGAATCTGAGAGCTGGATCAGTCCTAGATAGACTGCCTAAGGGACTGGCTCTTGACGGCCCATAAAGTCATTAAAGAAAAGGTTTAAATATTCCATGTGCCTACAGCGGCTCAATTATAAGTTTATCAAGCGACGAGACTGCTTTTTGTGCGAAAAAAACATAAATAACGACTTTATTCCACTTATCCATTACTTCCTTATGGGCGCATGCACGAGAACTGAGACGAGGACGTTCTCATTCGTCTACTTCTTGTTACCGGCTGCTCACCGCTTAGGAGTTTTACCGCCACCTACCGTATAAAATGATGATCCATATATAAGGCGCTCCGGATTATAAGGAACACTGTCGTTTTTTGAGAAGATTAAAGGCTTTTAAGTGCACCTTGTAGTGCGGAAAATACGCAAATTGAAAAGCGTATGTACAGCGCGCATCTTCCTCTGCTTGTAAACAGAAAGTTTTGCGCTTCCAGCTATATCAGCACATCATCTTATACGGTAGGTGGCGGTAAAACTCCTAAGCGGTGAGCAGCCGGTAACAAGAAGTAGACGAATGAGAACGTCCTCGTCTCAGTTCTCGCGCATGCGCCCATAAGGAAGTAATGGAATAGTGGAATAAAGTAGTTATTTATGTTTTTTTCGCACAAAAAGTAGTCTCGTCGCTTGATAAACTTATAATTGAGCCGCTGTAGGCACATGGAATATTTAAACCTTTTCTTTAATGACTTTATGGGCCGTCAAGAACCAGTCCCTTAGGCAGTCTATCTAGGACTGATCCAGCTCTCAGATTCAATCAAAAATATCTTATTTGTGTTCCGAAGATGAACGAAGGTCTTACGGGGTTGGAACAGCATGGGGGTGAGTAATTAATGACTTAATTTTCATTTTTGGGTGAACTAACCCTTTAAACTGCAGTTTATATGGATTCCTTTTATGGTGCCTTATGAGCTTTTTGAAACCACTAAGTTTTGGTAATCAGGAATTTCAATGGAGAAACACTAACATCTCGGCTTTCATTCAAAAATGTCTTAATTTGCTTTCCGAAGATTAACCAAAGGCTTATGGTTTAAAATGACATGAGGGTGATGACAGAATTTTCTTCTTTTTTTCGAGCGTTCTACAACAATGTTACCGATAATATGGGAAACCTGCGGAAAGTTGTGTGACTTTTAATACCATATTTCACTAATAGTCTGATAATGAGATGTTTGAATCTGCATTAGCTGTTCTATAAAAAAAATAAAAAAAACAAACATTGAAAGGCTTTTCTTTTTAAATCAGAGATGCTTCTCAGGAAAACCTTACCTTGGACAAAGACAGCATCTCCCATAGATTTTTGGACTCTATGGATATGTGTGTTGTCTGTGTATTCACCTTTTGTGCTTCTGTGGGCATCTCATCACTGGAGGAGCTCAAGGGTTCTAGGGACACAGGGGCCATCGGTGCTTGGTCACCCCTCACAGCGGACCCTCTGGACTTAGGAGGTCTCTTCGGCTCATCTTCATCAGAGGAAAGCGCCTTGTCGCTCAATAGCTCATCTAGTTTTCGTCTAAGCTTCACCTCATCCATCTGCCCTGCTGTGGGCTGAACAGGCTAAACATGAAAAGTTTTTTTTATTAAAATTATGAAAAACCTTTAAAAAAATAAGAAATACTGGAGCTACATTTATGTTTTGAGACATATTCATACCTGATCAGAAGCCGGAGTCATTTTCTCTTCCAGTCGATTCAAAAGACTCTCAATGGCAGACATTCTCTTGCTCAGTTCATTGATCTACCTCACAGCAACATGTGAAAGAAAGACGGAAAAAATCATTGGTGACGTTGACTAAGGGTAATTCCACCGATGGAGACATGAATATGTATTGAAAGTGGGTCATAAATGTAGTAGAATAGTATCATAAATTTCTAATTTGGGTCCTTCTTGGCTGATAAAAGGCATAAAATGTAAAACTTTTACATCCACATGAGGTGAAGAAGCAGGTCATATCAGTAGCCAGACAGTTTGTCATTCTTCAGCACTAATAAGAAAGATATGTGCAGACATTTACCTATAGGCTATGATCTGCAAATAAGCAAAAACATATATTACACCTTATTATTAGAAGGTTTTAGTAAGTTTACAGTAAGTTTGATTTGAGTCAGAAGTATGTGGTAATTCTTTATTAATTACTAATAAGTTCCTTATATTTTCACTTTAGAAGACTGTTTCAGGTTATAAGTAGCCTAATTCCTTGATAATTATTTGATAACTCTTTATTAATTACTAATGGGTTCCCTATATTTTCACTTTAGAATACTGTTCCAGCTTCTAAATAATTCCTGCAGAATTATTTGATACTTATTTATTAATTACTAATAAGTTCCCTATATTTTCAGTTTCCCTCAGTCGTTGCCTCAAATACATGAATTTACTCAGTGGCATTCTATGCTGAGGAAAACAGACACACACAGTACTGTATATAAAATATACAAATAATTTGAGGTTAGTTTTGACTGTTCAGTAGTTACATCTTAGTTATTTTTCTTGAACCTTAATTAGTAGATAATTAGTAGTAGTTCTTCAGGAGGTATGACAGAATTCATTATTAACTAACTGATACTTAACACAATCATAAAATTATATTACATACTAATTAGTTAACAGATCTTCCTTAGTAGTTAACAGTAGTGAAGAAGTAGTTAATGAAGAATTACCTATTAGTTCGTCAATAATTCCTTTTTAATTCTGCAGTAAGTAAGATACAGTATTCTAAAGTGTTACCCATTTATGCACTCTTTTGAATGCCTCATAAAAGTCTCTTATTCATACCGGTGGTGGCCCCTGTTGAATGTTTTCCTGAGAAGATGCTCGACTGCGGCGTCGCGGGGGCAGCTGGTAGACAGGGTAACGGAACATATCTTCCTCCTCTGAAGTGTCCAGGTAGATCTGGCGCGGAGCCATGGAAGAGTTGATTTTAGAGAGAGAGCGAGCGCGTACCATTCTGTGTTCAGAATACAGTCCATCATCTACAACATAAATGAAGAGGACATATTAGTTAATTTGCTTAGTGTTGATTAATGCTAAACTCCATCTAAGTGCTCCTGACTGTCCATGCAGTGCATGCTATGTTATACAACATGTAATTGAACCGATATCAAAAAAACATTAAAACAATATATGATTTGTAATACTTAAACCTCTTTAGCCTCAACCTTGATCACTTGATCATCATTATGCACAACATAATTACAAATGTTATTTTCAATATGTTATGTCAGGGATCCACAGATGCTGGATTACAAAAACAAACAAAAAATCAGTAGAAATATGCTAAATTGCATACATATGGTTTCTTTCAAAATGATGTGTATGGGGTAACTTACACATTTACAATACATAAAAAAATGTAAATATATTTCATAAAAGGATTTAACATATAGTCATGATCCTGACCATGTGTTCCTTTGGTCTTGTTTGTACTTTTATGTTACTTCCTGTTCTTCACCATGTTTTGTAGTTCTTTGTAGTTTTTCTGGTGTGTTAGTTAATTCCCATGTGTGTCTTGTTGTCCTATTGCTCCTCTAGTATTTATACCCCAGTGTGTCTTGTGTTCTTTGTCGAGTCTTGTCCTATATGGCTGTATGTTTTGATGAGCTAATTATGTTCCCTGCATATGGATCCAACATTCCCTCAGCTTATCCGTGAGACTGTGTTGGCTTATCCGTGTTACACATTTACTTAACCCTTATGCTGCATTAGGGACATTTTTGGTCTTTTGCAGTTTAATTTCTTTGACCATTTTGGCTGTTTTAATGCAAATGGTATGAAATTTGGCAAAATTGTGACTTTTTGGATACATGTAAAAAATGTGATCCCATTTTGCAAAATATGTATAACACACACTGTGTAGATCAAATAGTAACACTCAGCACCATAAAGACCAAAAATGGCCCATTGAAACCCATTAAAACGTTGTTTAAATCTGAGGCTGTCAGTAATACATGAAACATGATTTTTGCACAAACATCCTTTCATTTTGAAGCAAAAGCATTATATTTGCATTATATAGTGTATTCCACCAGATGACGTCACTACATATTTATTCCCTATGGGTGGAAATGCACCTTATTTTAGGCAATAGGCAATGTTTAATAGGTGGCCATTTTTGGTCTCTAACGCGCTAAGTGGGATTTTTTGCAAAGTGGGACTGTGATAATCCAAATCTAAAGTTTTCTTTTTGCATTTAGTTTATTGAAAATAATTGAATTTTTGTGTTTTTTCCTCTCATACAAATCGATGGTTTCGCAAACAAAACTGGTAATTAAAGGGTTAAAATCCTGAAATTGAATGCATTTTTGGTAGTTATGATGAGGACTGATGCTGGTTAAAAGATTTAACTTGGTAAAAGTGGAAAATAATAATAATATATAATATTTTAGGCAATGTTTAATATGTGGCCATTTTTGGTCCTTAATGCACTCAACGGTGTTAAAAATCTAATGCAGCACAAGGGTTAAAATATTTTAAAATACTGTACATTCTGTTTATATTCTGAGACACTGATTACGAGTACTATTTTAGAATTATAATATTGTATAGACATAGACAATATTAATATTCTTTATGTGTAATCCAAAAACTTTGTGAATATGCAAATTATTTTATGATGAAATCTACACCAGATTTTATTTTAAGTCCATCATATGTGATCAGTTTTTTACTCCATCCAACAGCACTTTGTGTGAATGTGTCAATTTTTGAAAGAAAGGAGGAAGAGAGAGAGAGAAGGGAAAGAAAGAAAGGGAGATTGAAATGTACAAACAGAACATGCTTTCTTCACCTGGGCGCGAAATCCTGTCGAGACTTTTCCTGCGGTTCATGCGATGCTGATGGTACATGTCGGAATTGTATTCTAGATCATTCCGCTGACCTCTATCTTCATGGATGTACTGGAGAAGAGAGAAAAGTGTTTATAATGCCTGAGTACCCCTTAAAAATGTGGATGTTCATAGTGAGAACCATATCAATACCTGGACAGACTGTCTGCGGGAGTGAGTGGCATAGTCATCCATGTCAAGATCCATGGGGTGCACAGAGAGCAGACGCTTGGTCTTTCGCATCTGAGAGGAAGTCACAACAAGTTCATAGAAGATAATATGATGAACAGAATACTGGTTTATGAGACATTTGTTATCATAATTTCACAATTTAAAATATTCCCAATGCTTTTATAATGATTCTAAAATATTAATTCCAGGGATTTATGAAATATACAGTAATGTATAATAATGTATAGTACTGCAATAGCAGCCAACTGCAACAGAAGCATCATGCCCATTTAAATGTGCCACCTCAGATTTATAAACAAAGTAAAAAGTAACTTCAATAATTAAGTTGTAGACTTAAAATAAGTTTGCCCGAAACTCTGTGGCAGAAATCTCCTTTGTTTATTTAAGTATAAAAATACTATACATATAGGCCTATATATTATGGTATGAATATACTAAGTCATAGTAAGGAAGGCCATTTCTGCCACAAAAAAAGAAAATCTTTGATACACCATAATTATGATGTAAAAAAAGTAAAAATTATGACATTAAAAAGTTTTTGTCCTAATTATTTTTTCCCTAATATGTCATAATTTTGAGCATCACAATTCCAACATTTTATCGCAAAATTAGTGTATCATAATTTCAACATTGGCAACACTATTTCAATAGTCCACTTTAGACATTCTATAAGGAAATGTGTAACTATGTCATTTAGACTATCTGCTCAATATCTGTTAACACAGTATTGTGATGGTCCTCCAACAGACATTCTACTGACTAAAGCTTACAAGTATATGTTAACTTATTCTACTAACCCTAAAACCAACCTAACATTCCACTAATACTCTAATGAGAGTTGGATATTAAGTTGCAAATTAACAAGAATTAGTTGACATATTAAGCCTAGTCCAACCAAAGTTCATTACTGAGGGGTTTTAACTGAAAGCTTCTTGTACTAACATGTGCTAAAATATGTCAGTATCTGAAAGGCACACTTACTAAGGCACATTTAGAAAAGCTACTTAAATATCCTAATTGTATAAAGCCTAATCCTGTCTTAATCTAAACCATGTTTGTGAAACCAGGCCAGTAATTGCAAAGTTACTTGGTTAGTAGACTGACTAAATAGGACAACCACATTATTCTTATCTCATAATTGTAATTTAGCATCTCATTATTATGACATTTTGGCCTGGTTTCACAAACAGGGCTTAAATTAAACCAGGATTAGGCCTTAGTTAAATTAGGATATTTTTTTATAAGCATGCCTTAGAAAAACATTACTGGTGTACATCTACAAAGTATTGCAGATCCAAAACAATGGCACTGACATATTTTAACATCAGCACAAGGTAAAACAGTTTACATGCATTTTAGTCTGGGACTAGGTTAAGCCTTGTCTGTGAAACCAGGGTCTTGCTGTATGTCATAATTGTTATATGCCATAAGAATAGTTTTTTTTTTTTCTTTTTTTGTGGCAGAAATGGCATTTCATAGGGTATTGGTTCCCAACACAAAAGCTGTACCAATAGACTAAAACACTAAGCACAAAAACAATGATTTACTAAGTTGTTAAAAAGAGTTTAAAAAATGCTTTATTTCACCTTGTGAAAGCCTCGAAAAATGCTACTGACATGTGAATTCAAATACCTAACAATTTAATCTACCTGCTTATAACGTTGAGCCTCAGCAGCATCCATATGTTCTTCATCATGACCATTACACACATCTAAGAATAAAATAGATTATATATTACAGTGGTGCACTACCAAAAGGGATTCAATGGTTTCAATATGGATCCTTTAACAATGCTTGGTCAAATCCCCTCAGCTCTACTCTGTGACGACACCATCTATATCAGAGGTATTAAATTCAAATTCTAATATGCTTCCTGTTTTCTTCAAAACACCATGAATGTGTTTTGTACTCACTGCGCACATCAGGCATGCTCTGCGTGTCATCATCACGTTGCCCTAAATAAATCAAGGACAACAATGTAAATGCTGGTCTTGTGTAACACAAAGGGAAAATCTGACATTCCTTAAGGACTATTTAACTCAGGCACTCAGACAGATTACAATATGTGGAATCTAAGCCTCCATTTGTGCATTCATCCAAGGTTTCTACTTTTTTCTCTTTAACATGTCCTGTCGCGCAAGGCTATAAACAACATCAACAAGTTATACAGCGCCCCAGACATAGCATGTGACCCTGTTGTGGCCTCAGCACTGCTGGAACAGTCTCTGGACAGAGTTCTTTAAATTCAAAAGACTGATCAACAAATCCTTTTGGTAACTTAATACACATACTGTAGACATAACAACGATTACACATGGTCTAACTATTTGCTGTCTCTTGCTGTTGTTTATCTGAAAAGCATGCTTTACATATTTATTATATGTTTTTTTTTACATTTTTTCATTTAGAAGGGGCTTTTATCCAACGTGACTATAAGATCTGGGGACTCTAATCTACTATCTGTCCCTAGAACTAGACTTAAAATTAGGGGTGATCGTGCATTTACAGTCCTAAGCTATGGAATAGCTTACCGGCTTACATCAGATCCGCCAAAACTTTTTCAGTTTTTAAATCAACTTTGAAAACATTTTTTTTTTTTTTCAATAGCACTTTGGTCAACTCCAATTGGTTTTAAACGTCCTATACATATACATCGCATTCTCACCCTAAGGCGTCACCTTTGACCATGCTTCAATATTTGACGTTTTAGGCGCCCTTTAGCGTCAGTTACATGACGCGATCCTACGGCGTCGGACGTGGTTAGGTTTAGGTGTGGGGTGGGGGTAGGGTTACACGCAATCCTAGGGCGTCATCTAACTGATGCTAAAGGGCACCTAAAGCGTCAGATATTGAAGCATGGTCAAAATGCTTCCCAAGTCAGTTAGGTGACGGCTTGGGGGTGATAATGGGCTGACATATAACATTGTATTGTATAAGGCAACACTTCAGTTTAGGACTTATAAAGCACATGATAATGCCTTATTCTGCATGACCATATACATACTACCCAATTCTTATTCAATACCTTAACTCAAAACTACCGTACTAACTACCCAACACCTTATCTTACCCAATACTGCCTTACTAACTACCCAACACCTTACCTTACCCAATACTGCCTTACTAACTACCCAATACCTTACCTTGCCCAATACTACCTTACTAACTATTACGAAGCAGTAATTAGGAGTTTATTGAGGCAGAATTCGTAGACTTGGACCCTAATCTAAAATGTGACCGACTATACAGTTAAAATTATTACATTATGTACAATACTGTACAATATAATATACGATATCTTAAACTGAAATCAATATTTCATATCCACACATTTGTTTGTTTAGTGTTTAGAGAGTAGCTGTGTACTAAGTGGGATAATGTACAGTGACAGTCAGCCAGTCATTGTTGCAAAATAAACCCCTTCAGGGTGATACAAGAGCCCTCTATTCTGAGGCCCAATCTTTATTTAGCGATAATAACTGGCAAGCTGTACATTATCTCTTACTTAACACTCCCTTGCGCGCACAATCACTTAAAATGACTGGTGATACTGAACCATGATGATGTGACACTGACAGCAATGTATGCACAATAAAGGTTATCAGGGCTTTTAATAGCACTCACCATCTTCATTTAATCTCTTATAGAGTGACCTCATTACTTTTGCACTGCCAAAACGCTTGAAGCGAGAGTGTACATTGTCATGGTACCACCCCAAGGTTCCAATTTTTAGGACCCTGGATTAAAAAGAAACAAAACAAAAAACAGGTGCTATGTATAGATTTTATTTATAAGTGATTACATATTCACATTACTTTAGAAGTGTACAAAGTGTATAAGCATTAAACTCTGAGAAAAGAAAAAAATGTTCTAACCTGGACATGCGGCAGGGGTCGCAAACCCAACCACGCTCTTTCTTGTTGTAGCGGCTGCAGGATTTGCAGGTGTAGAGTTTGCAGTCTATACACTGCCGTTTACTGTTCACCAGGAACTTAAAGGGCTGCAGGCAGCGGATACAGTGAGAGTCAGCCAGATTTGACTGAGATCCCAGTAGTTCCCTCTTTGTTTCCTCCTTCTCAATCTTGGATTTAAGCTCCCTGCAATGTAATATAAATAGACAGAGCCTTTCAGAATGTCTCAGCATAATGACATACATGACTAAAGAATAAGCTTTTCAGCTGAAATAAGCTTTATGGCTTTGAGGGGTGAGAATCGGGCTGCTTTTTTTTTTCTTTTTTTTTTTTTGCCAGGTTTGTCTTAGCCCTCAATTAAAAACATTTAAAATAATTAAATATAAATCAATGACAAACAAACTCCTTTTGCAGAATACAAAATGTTCATAGGGATGCACAATACACTGTGTTCTAAATTATTCTGCGAGTGACATATCATTAGGATTTTATGCAGTAAATATTTAGTATATTAAAATTTAAATATTTCAATATACTAATTATTTGGATCCGTATTATAAAGTGAAGACCATGGGAACTAATCGGTAATGACTTGAGTGTTACTAAAGAAATTTTCAAAAAGTATACCAATGTTCAACAAAAATCTCAAACACTTGAAATGACTTTAGTATTTGGTTGCACAAGTCATGACTAGATCATGTAACACTTGAGTCATTACTAGTTAGTTCCAATGATCTTAACTTTATAATATGAATCCAAATAATTAGTAATTCCCACAGAAGTATCTAGTAACACTTTCATCTGCGCACTATCACTTACAAATTCGTTAATCAGAGTTTTTTTAGTTGATAATAGTTAATATTATGATATATTGTTAATAAAATTTTTCAGTAGTTCTCTGGGAAGTATTAAAACATAGTAGTTATTGATTAGTCAATAATGAACTACCACTTTCATCTGTGCGCTATTACTTACTAGTTCGTTAATCAGTTAATATTGTGTTACTCATTGGTTCTTGTGTAGTTATTCATTAACGAAGGAACTGTATTCTAAAGTGTTACCATTTTTTCAAAGAAAGTGTTTGTTTTTCCATATCATTTAAGATAACTGGGATCAATCATCACAGACAGGTTTGTTAACAGCCCATTCTCACCCCCAAGGCGTCACCTAACTGACTTGGGAAGCATTTTGACCATGCTTCAATATCTGACGCTTTAGGCGCCCTTCAGCGTCAGTTAGATGACGCCCTAGGATCGCGTGTAACCCTACCCCAGACCGAAACCTAACCACGTCATTTAACTGATGCTTTCCTTTAGCGTCAGTTAGATGACCCTTAAGCCTAGTTCACACTACATGATTTTAAAATGTCGGGCTGAACTGTGCAGTTCACACTACATGACTTGCTCTCAGTGAAATCATGAGTGTTCAAGTTGTTTAGCTGTTCACACCACACAACACAACGTGATTGATCCACAACAGGAGGTAACTCACTACACGAGTTCACAACGCACTACATAGAGATACAACCACGATCGGATGATAAGAGCATATCATTTGTGACTCAATGAGAGCTGTTTCAGTACTATAATACGGTCTAAATCCTGAAAATAATCAAACAAATAACGAGTTGACAACAACACGATTCTATCTGGTCTAGAAACCATGTTTTGTAACGAAAAACCACGCAATAAAACGAACCAGAAATGACGCGAAACTGCAGAGAAGAACACAACACGCGAATATGGACGTCAGACAGAAACTAGTGCTGCACACTGTTTGCTCGACGATATGCTCTGAGAAAAAAAAAGATGCAAAAAAGAAAAAGTAAGATTTACCTGGTGTCCTCAACCCATGCGTTGCTATGATTGGCTGTACTCATGACATCACTGAGATTGAGTCGCGCGACTGCGCGAGATATCTAGCATGCTAGATATTTTTCTGAGTTCGGTGACCTGTCTGCGAGCTGTCTGCGAGCTGTCTTTGATGCGTTGTTGGCTCTTTCACACTAACTGATTGGCGAGCGTTAATCGTCCGCTAATCGCCCGCGATTTGCACGCGATAACACCCTGACTTGTCGGCGACTCAACGATTTGCAAATCGGGCTTAAATCGGGCTTAAAATCACGTAGTGTGAACTAGGCTTTAGGATCGCGTCATGTAACTGACGCTAAAGGGTGCCTAAAGCGTCAAATATTGAACCATGGCTTGGGGTAAGAATGCATTTCAATAGTTTAAAACATCTTAAGAAATGCGTAGTTTATTCCAAGTTTTTTTTTTTTTTTGTGGGGCATGAGTGATGACCCATTAACAAATGAATCTGAGCCCCTACAAAGGAAATCTTCCGTCTTGGCGTACCTGTGGTGTTCTGTACCTGTGTTTCAAATTTGACAGCAGCTGAGCTGACTAATCTACTGCAAGATGGAAATCTTCCGTCTTGGCTTCTAAAATGTTTTTCTTTGGAACACTCTCAGAAAAAAAAGGTACGAAAGCTGTCACTGGGGCGGTACCTTTCTTAAAAGCTACACTTTTGTACCTAAAGGGTGCATATTGGTACCTTCATGGTACATATTTGTACGATTATGGTACCAATATGCACCCTTTAGGTACAAAAGTGTACCTTTTTGAAAAGGTACCGCCCCAGTGACAGCTTTTGTACCTTTTTTTCTGACAGTGAATGGTGTAATGTACCTGTGTTTCAAGTTTGGACAAGGCAGCAGACTAATCTACTCAGTTAATATACTCTGTATCTGTAAAAGTTCCTTGGAAATGTAACATCCAACTTTGACTAACAAATAAAAAAAAACAGTAGGCGTAACTATGTTTATTACCCAATAACTGACTATACAGTATATAAAACTGTAGTGCTTGGATTGGAGATTGAGGAACTTAAAGAGAGCTGGAGACGTTCACATCAACCCCATAAACATGAAGACGGTGGCCTTTCTTTGTTTTAGTTTCTTATATTTTGGGTAAGGTCTTTTACTTACATGATACATTGACTTTGACATGAATACTGAGTTTTGATTTAACACCCATACTTTGGACAATCCAATCCAATCAAAAAAAAAAAAAAAACTTTTACTTTTACTTTCTAAAACAAATGGGTATCTTAATATAAGGGCCATTCCTTGATTTTATCAGGCCTTACTAATCAGAAATGCCTGATAAATTTAATTTAAATATTTTTGGTTTGAAATCAATTACCTCTTTATTAACACTCTTCTTAAATTATTTATTTTGGTAATGGTTTGTGCATGTAACAGGTACATACTTTGTAGCTGCCCCAGTAACAATTTGGAAATCACATCTGTTGAAGACGTTTATGAATTAATATGGGAGAACAACAGTGCAATTGCCTTTGAGACACTCCGAGTAGACTTCCTACAACAAATGCAGAATGGCAGTCTCCAGGCAGAGCGATACATAAACTTCACCATGCAAGACATCAACTACATACTGACGGTGACGAAAATGTTGAAGGAAATGAGTGAAAAAGAAATCCAGCCTGATGACCTCAGGGACTTCATAAACGGCAGATACTTAAGTTATAAAAAATATACCGACTTAATGCTTGAAAGATTTTCTTTTAAGGTAAGAACAGAAAACAAAGACTAAACTTTACTAATGTGTGAATTTATTGAAGACGCTTTATACTCTCATTTCCACAGGATGTGCCCACCATTAAGCCAACTCCAGCTATGACGAAATATCTGTCGTTCTACAGAGAACTGATGGAAGATCCACTGGACTTTGCTGTGGGTCTTCTGCCCTGCGCCAGACTCTGGGTCTGGCTGGGTAAAAATATCAAAACACCTAAAAATAATGCATACTACAGTTGGAAGGTGGAGAACATGGACGGCCATCCTGAGAAGCACTACAAAGCTCTGCTGGAAAAGCATCTGGACACACACGAAAAACTGGAGAAGGCCAATAATATATTCCGTGAACAGATGCAAAATGAGCATGATTTCTTTTACTCATCTTGAGTGGTTGATGGCTGATTAGTAGTTATGAATTTTTTTCTACCAGTATAAAAATGGAATTCCATGTGGGAAAAAAAATATTTGCATGACTCACCACTCTTTAAAAAAATCAGAAATCAGAAATTGATGGTCATCCAGGGCATATATTCTGTGTACTCTCATGTTTGATTGCATTTCATGTGTGATTATTCATCTTTGATTGTAAGGTCTGTAGAATAAAATTCAAGGAGATGTTTTGTTTTATGAAAACTATGTAGGGGAGATGATGTGGGGATTGAGACAGGGATGATTGTAATATTGTTTGCTTTTATCATCTGTAACTTAAGTGTGTTATGTATCTCAAGCATTGATATCATTTTAAATTAGTTGTTTTGGAATCTACTTGTCCTCAAAATGTGAAGGTTAATGTCAAGCACAATGAGTGATGTTGTTGCAATCTTCCCCACTATCAGGGAGGAGAGGCAAGTGTATTTATAGGACATTTCATACACTGTGGTATTTCAATGTGCTTTAGAGCAGAAGAAGAAAAATAGCAATCATAAAACAATTCAATCATAAAACAATGAAAAAAATACAATAGAGTAAATTAAAAATGTGGGTAAACTTTTACTGTAACTCAAGTACATTTCTAATGAAAAGAAAATGAAATTTGAAAAAATGAAAATGAAAAAAAATAATTCATTTCACTGGGTGATGTTCCTGTTCTTACTTTATTTTAAAGAGGTTGCTCCACATTGAGCAAGTTACAGTTATGCAATATGGGGAGGAAGTAAGATCTTTCTTATAAGAGCATGGTGCAATGTCTTGCAAAAGGTGTGAAAACAACAATTATTTTACATAAACTGACTAGAGATAATCGAACTGTCAAAAGCTTTGTGAGTGATTCAGAGCAGAGAAGAGCTCTGTCATTTAAGGCTTATTGAAAAAAGGTTTCTGTCAATCAAATCAAAAATAATTGTAATAAAAGGGAAGCTATAATAAAAAGCCACTATTGAGCAGAAAACAGGTTTGAAGCTGCTTGTGTCTTTGGAGTTCCAAGAATCTCTCCATGCAGGCTGGAAGTTGACCCTAAAGTTGCGTTTCAGCCGCCTCTAACCAAAGCTTGCAAAGAGAAGCATTTACATCTCCCCTGTGTAATTCACTCACAGGGGAGCAGTTCAGTTCAACATTCAATGACAGTTCAACATTCTCTATTCAGTTTTTGCTATATATTACTTGTTTTTATGCCAAGACATTGTTCCATTTCATGCTCCCTTCAAAACATTTGCAACTGCTTTTTATCACTCAGGGCCTGTTAGGGTCTACATTTAGAAATACATTTGGAAAAGACATCTACAAGTTTATTTTAGCTATGCAAAGTATTGAAAATCAAAATAAAGTTCTGTATACACTTGAATTTTTACAACAATATGTATGTCCCATCGGGTAATCAAAAGCTCTACACTTGCGGTATTGATGTCCACTTGGGCCAAATACAGGAAATACAGTACATCATGTGAGTAGAGCAAAGACCGCAAGTGGCCCTATGTAGTTTGCACTCCCTTCTTTTTTTCGGTTTTCTTTTGTTCCCATCATTTATAGTTTGTTGTTATGGTTACTCATTAGCTGGTTGATTAATACACATCTGTGCCTTGTTTTATCGCTTATCATTTTGTGTATTTAAACCCTCTAGTTTGCAGTTCAGTGTCCTGCCTTGTCTTTATTCTACTGAACAAGTAAACTGTTGTGTTTTCTCATGTACCTGAGTTTATATTTGTATTATCTTCTTTGTTTTTGTTAATAAAACTGCTTGCATATAATCCATCTCCTTCTCCCTCCTTCATCCTCACAATGCTCTGACGTGACAGAATACGGGGCCTAGATAGGGTTGGGTATTGGTTGGGTTTTATCCGATACCAGTACCTCTGTATTTTTTAAACGGTTACGGTGCCTAAACGGTTCTTGAAACGGTACTTTAGAAAACGAAACCGCACACACTTTGTCAAAAAAAATAAATAAAAAAATAATACCCTTTATTTACAGGGCCAAACTGGACACAATATTAACTTACAATATAAATACAAGTAACATATGGTAATAATAAATAAACCAATATAAAATAAAAGTTCATATTTACATAATATCAAATAAAACAATTTTATATCAAACAAATTAATGTAATTATACTGGAGATTAATAGAGATTACTACCAGGGTAATATAATATCGACATGGCTACAGGTTCCCATGTTTTAGTCATCTGGTCATTTACTAGTT
>NW_024121144.1:4866881-4894978 GCF_016745375.1 Pimephales promelas
ACATGCTATACTAAACAAATGCATTGGTGTATATATTACAAAACTCAGTGTGTGCCATAAGCAGCATGCCCTGAAGGTACTCAAAAAGATTTTGAGACAGCGCCACCTGTTGGTCAAAAGTTATAAATTAATTTCTGAGAACGCTAATAACGTTTGAATAAATTTGCTATTGCAATGAAACTGATCTTAATAGATTCCTTCGGTTATGCCGAAAACATAGATATCAGGTTTTCCCTATTCATCAGACAAACGTCCTGTTCGCCATCTTTATTTCTTTGAAAAAACTTCTTTTTCGAACTCCTCCTAGACCGTTTGTCCGATTTTCACGAAAATTTAAATCGTATCATCTTCAGACTGTGCCGAATAAAAGTTATGGACTGAACGATGATAGACAAAAACGTTTCGTATACCACAGCATCAAAGTTTAGGCATGCTGCCAAAAATGACTATTTAGGCTTTATCTCTGCAATGCCTTCACATTTTGACACCAAACTTTGCATGTGTCATTGTCACCTCACTCTGACCACATCACATCTATTTCGGAACTGCGCCACCTATTGTTCGAAAGTGATAACCCATTAAATCATCTTATAAGGTAATGTTTATGTGATTTTTTTTAGCCATTTGCCAAAAGTTCTCTCAAAATGCCCGTAATTGCTCCTTGCTGGCAGTTGGTCTCCACTTCCTAAGCCATTTTGGCAATATGTTGCCGCTTCTTGCGCTTGGCCCCGGTAATGGCTGCTTGCAGGCTATATTTATTATTATTATTCTTCTTCCGACTGGGCGTCTATGGCAGCCCATAGACCGGTTTGCGGGAAAGTTGTTTTGGTTTGACATTCTGATAGAGGACAGTCCCAACTTTAAATACACCAATTTTGGGTGTCTCTAACTCATTCCCTCTAGAGCGCCACCACTGTCCAAAGTTTCACTTTTATTATGCTAATAACTTTTGAACCGTAAGGCCTATCAACAAAATTCTTTTTTCCTCTTGTTCCTGAGCTCATGCCGATTCGATCGCACCCTAATGACGTCATTTTCCGTCATAAAAAACGGCCGCCATTTTGAATTTTCCAAAAAACCTACTTTTGCGAACTCGTCCTAGACGGTTTGTTCCGATTTTCACCAAAATCGCACCGGATCATCTCCAGGCAGTGCTGACAAAAAGTTATGGAATTCAAGATGATTCGAATAACCGTTTTCGATAAACGCGTAAACAAAATTTACGTAGCGCTTGCGAAACAGACGTGAGGTTGTATCTCCGCAACGCTTACTCGCAACGCTTATCGTTTTCACACCAAACTTGGTACGTGTTATCACAAGCATGACCTGAGGCTACGTGCTGCGTTTCGGCGCAGCGCCACCTAGTGTGTCGGAGATATGAAAAATGGCTATTTTTGCTCGTAACTTCTGAACGGTTTCTCCAAAAATCAAAAAACTTGGTCTCGTTAGATTCAGGGCGTCATGCCGAGTCGACCGATATCCAATTTTCCCAGATCGGCCATTTTGGCTGTCGGCCATTTTGAATTATGTGCTAAAATGCTGTATTTTTTGAACGCATGAACGAATTGTTACGAAACTCGTTATGGGTCATCAGTACGATGCCCTGAAGGAGCCTGAGAAGTTTCGAAACAGCGCCACCTAGTGGTGAATTGTTTTATTCAAACGCTTATAACTTTGGGTGTGGTACACTTATTTTCACGGGAGTCATATTTTTGAGGTCCTGAATCGTTGCCGAGTCCAACGATACCAAATATGTCGGGTTTCGTCTCACGGATGGCGTAGCGTAGCGATTTAGCGCGAAAAAAACACTTGGCGATATCTTCAAAACCGCTGTTCCGATCGAGACGAAACCACCGCCAGAAACACGGAATCATAGCTTGTTAACTATACGCTAATGCCCAAATGCGTAAATATTGATAGTAAGGGGTAGTAAAATTCAAACAAAGTCATGTGTCAGTCATTTTTTACGTGTTTTTTCATATAAATGTTTATAACTCGGAAGTAAATTGAGATATTTGCACCAAAATTGACACACATATGTATGGGGTCACTCTGAGGACACATAAAAAAATTGTGGGACTGAGCCTCTTGGTGGCGCTATAATAACAAAACGTGAAATTCCCATTGACTTCAATACAGTTTTGTGAAATACAATGCTATACTAAACAAATGCTTTGGTCTAACATTACAAAACTCAGTGTGTGCCATAAGCAGCATGCCCTGAAGGTACTCAAAAGATTTTGAGACAGCGCCACCTGTTGGTCAAAAGTTATAATTAATTTCTGAGAACGCTAATAACTTTTGAATACATTTGCCTATTGCAATGAAACTGATCTTAATAGATTCTTGGGTTATGCCGAAACATAGATATCAGGTTTTGCATAATCAGCCAAATTCCTGTCCGCCATCTTTATTTCTTTGAAAAGCCTTCTTTTTCGAACTCCTCCTAGACCGTTTGTCCGATTTTCACGAAAATTTAATCGCATCATCTCCAGACCGTGCCGACTAAAAGTTATGAATTGCACGATGATAGACAAAACCGTTTTCGTATACCACAGCATCAAAGTTTAGGCATGCTGCCAAAATTACTATTTAGGCTTTATCTCTGCAATGCCTTCACATTTTGACACCAAACTTTGCATGTGTCATTGTCACCTCACTCTGACCACATCACATCTATTTCGTAACTGCGCCACCTATTGTTCGAAAGTGATAACCCATTAAATCATCTTATAAGTTAATGTTTATGTGATTTTTTAGCCATTTGCCCAAAGTTCTCTCAAAATGCCCTTAATTGCTCCTTGCTGCAGTTGGTCTGCCACTCCTTGCCATTTTGGCATATGTTGCCGCTTCTTGCGCTTGGCCCGGTAATGGCTGCTTGCAGCTATATTTATTATTATTATTATTCTTCTTCCGACTGGGCGTCTATGGCAGCCCATAGACCGGTTTGCGGGAAAGTTGTTTTGGTTTGACATTCTGATAGAGGACAGTCCCAACTTTAAATACACCAATTTTGGTGTCTCTAACTCATTCCCTCTAGCGCCACCATGTCCAAAGTTTCACTTTTATTATGCTAATAACTTTTGAACCGTAAGGCCTATCAACAAAATTCTTTTTTCCTCTTGTTCCTGAGCTCATGCCGATTCGATCGCACCCTATGACGTCATTTTCCGTCATAAAAAAACGGCCGCCATTTTGAATTTTCCAAAAAACCTACTTTTGCGAACTCGTCCTAGACGGTTTGTCCGATTTTCACCAAAATCGCACCGGATCATCTCCAGGCAGTGCTGACAAAAAGTTATGGAATTCAAGATGATTCGAATAACCGTTTTCGATAAACGCGTAAACAAAATTTACGTAGCGCTTGCAAAACAGACGTGAGGTTGTATCTCCGCAACGCTTACTCGTTTTCAACACCAAACTTGGTACGTGTTATCACAAGCATGACCTGAGGCTACTTGCTGCGTTTCGGCGCAGCGCCACCTAGTGGTCCGGAGATATGAAAAATGGCTATTTTTGCTCGTAACTTCTGAACGGTTTCTCCAAAAATCAAAAAACTTGGTCTCGTTAGATTCAGGGCGTCATGCCGAGTCGACCGATATCCAATTTTCCCAGATCGGCCATTTTGGCTGTCGGCCATTTTGAATTATGTGCTAAAATGCTGTATTTTTTGAACGCATGAACGAATTGTTACGAAACTCGTTATGGGTCATCAGTACGATGCCCTGAAGGAGCCTGAGAAGTTTCGAAACAGCGCCACCTAGTGGTGAATTGTTTTATTTCAAACGCTTATAACTTTGGGTGTGGTACACTTATTTTCACGGGAGTCATGTTTTTGAGGTCCTGAATCGTTGCCGAGTCCAACGATACCAAATATGTCGGGTTTCGTCTCACGGATGGCGTAGCGTAGCGATTTAGCGCGAAAAAAACACTTGGCGATATCTTCAAAACCGCTGTTCCGATCGAGACGAAACCACCGCCAGAAAACACGGAATCATAGCTTGTTAACTATACGCTAAATGCCCAAATGCGTAAATATTGATAGTAAGGGGTAGTAAAATTCAAAAAAGTCATGTGTCAGTCATTTTTTACGTGTTTTTTCATATAAATGTTTATAACTCGGAAGTAAATTGAGATATTTGCACCAAAATTGACACACATATGTATGGGGTCACTCTGAGGACACATAAAAAAAATTGTGGGACTGAGCCTCTTGGTGGCGCTATAATAGAACAAAACGTGAAATTCCCATTGACTTCAATACAGTTTTGTGAAATAAATGCTATACTAAACAAATGCTTTGGTCTAACATTACGAAACTCAGTGTGTGCCATAAGCAGCATGCCCTGAAGGTACTCAAAAGATTTTGAGACAGCGCCACCTGTTGGTCAAAAGTTATAATTAATTTCTGAGAACGCTAATAACTTTTGAATAAATTTGCCTATTGCAATGAAACTGATCTTAATAGATTCCTTGGGTTATGCCGAAAACATAGATATCAGGTTTTGCATAATCAGCCAAACTTCCTGTCCGCCATCTTTATTTCTTTGAAAAGCCTTCTTTTTCGAACTCCTCCTAGACCGTTTGTCCGATTTTCACGAAAATTTAATCGCATCATCTCCAGACCGTGCCGACTAAAAGTTATGAATTGCACGATGATAGACAAAACCGTTTTCGTATACCACAGCATCAAAGTTTAGGCATGCTGCCAAAATTACTATTTAGGCTTTATCTCTGCAATGCCTTCACATTTTGACACCAAACTTTGCATGTGTCATTGTCACCTCACTCTGACCACATCACATCTATTTCGTAACTGCGCCACCTATTGTTCGAAAGTGATAACCCATTAAATCATCTTATAAGTTAATGTTTATGTGATTTTTTTAGCCATTTGCCCAAAGTTCTCTCAAAATGCCCTTAATTGCTCCTTGCTGCAGTTGGTCTGCCACTCCTTGCCATTTGGCATATGTTGCCGCTTCTTGCGCTTGGCCCCGGTAATGGCTGCTTGCAGCTATATTATTATTATTATTATTATTATTTTCTTCTTCCGACTGGCGTCTATGGCAGCCCATAGACCGGTTTGCGGGAAAGTTGTTTTGGTTTGACATTCTGATAGAGGACAGTCCCAACTTTAAATACACCAATTTTGGTGTCTCTAACTCATTCCCTCTAGCGCCACCAACTGTCCAAAGTTTCACTTTTATTATGCTAATAACTTTTGAACCGTAAGGCCTATCAACAAAATTCTTTTTTCCTCTTGTTCCTGAGCTCATGCCGATTCGATCGCACCCTATGACGTCATTTTCCGTCATAAAAAAACGGCCGCCATTTTGAATTTTCCAAAAAACCTACTTTTGCGAACTCGTCCTAGACGGTTTGTCCGATTTTCACCAAAATCGCACCGGATCATCTCCAGGCAGTGCTGACAAAAAGTTATGGAATTCAAGATGATTCGAATAACCGTTTTCGATAAGCGCGCAAACTAATTTTACGTAGCGCTTGCGAAAACAGACGTGAGGCTGTATCTCCGCAACGCTTACTCGTTTTCAGACCAAACTTTGGTACGTGTCATCACAAGCATGACCTGAGGCTACGTGCTGCGTTTCGGCGCAGCGCCACCTAGTGGTCCGGAGATATGAAAAATGGCTATTTTTGCTCGTAACTTCTGAACGGTTTGTCCAAAAATCATAAACTTCATCTCGTTAGATTCAGGGCATCATGCCGAGTCGACTGATATCCAATTTTCCCAGATCGGCCATTTTGGCTGTCGGCCATTTTGAATTATGTGCTAAAATGCTGTATTTTTTGAACGCATGAACGAATTGTTACGAAACTCGGTATGGGTCATCAGTACGATGCCCTGAAGAAGCCTGAGAAGTTTCGAAACAGCGCCACCTAGTGGTGAATTTTTTTTTCAAACGCTTATAACTTTGGGTGTGGTACACTTATTTTCACGGGAGTCATCTTTTTGAGTTCCTGAATCGTTGCCGAGTCCAACGATACTAAACATGCTGGGTTTCGTCTTACGGTTGGTGTAGCGTAGCGATTTAGCGCGAAAAAAACACTTGGCGATATCTTCAAAACCGCTGTTCCGATCGAGACGAAACCACCGCCAGAAACACGGAATCATAGCTTGTTAACTATATGCAAATGCCCAAATGCGAAAATATTGATAGTAAGGGGTAGTAAAATTCAAAAAAAGTCATGTGTCAGTCATTTTTTACGTGTTTTTTCATATAAATGTTTATAACTCGGAAGCGAATTGAGATATTTTCACCAAAATTGACACACATATGTATGGGGTCACTCTGAGGACACATAAAAAAAATTGTGGGACTGAGCCTCTTGGTGGCGCTATAATAGAACAAAACGTGAAATTCCCATTGACTTCAATAGAGTTTTGTGAAATAAAATGCTATACTAAACAAATGCATTGGTGTAATATTACAAAACTCAGTGTGTGCCATAAGCAGCATGCCCTGAAGGTACTCAAAAGATTTTGAGACAGCGCCACCTGTTGGTCAAAAGTCATAATTAATTTCTGAGAACGCTAATAACTTTTGAATAAATTTGCCTATTGCAATGAAACTGATCTTAATAGATTCCTTGGGTTATGCCGAAAACATAGATATCAGGTTTTGCATAATCAGCCAAACTTCCTGTCCGCCATCTTTATTTCTTTGAAAAGCCTTCTTTTTCGAACTCCTCCTAGACCGTTTGTCCGATTTTCACGAAAATTTAATCGCATCATCTCCAGACCGTGCCGACTAAAAGTTATGAATTGCACGATGATAGACAAAACCGTTTTCGTATACCACAGCATCAAAGTTTAGGCATGCTGCCAAAATTACTATTTAGGCTTTATCTCTGCAATGCCTTCACATTTTGACACCAAACTTTGCATGTGTCATTGTCACCTCACTCTGACCACATCACATCTATTTCGTAACTGCGCCACCTATTGTTCGAAAGTGATAACCCATTAAATCATCTTATAAGTTAATGTTTATGTGATTTTTTTAGCCATTTGCCCAAAGTTCTCTCAAAATGCCCTTAATTGCTCCTTGCTGCAGTTGGTCTGCCACTCCTTGCCATTTTGGCATATGTTGCCGCTTCTTGCGCTTGGCCCCGGTAATGGCTGCTTGCAGCTATATTTATTATTATTCTTCTTCCGACTGGGCGTCTATGGCAGCCCATAGACCGGTTTGCGGGAAAGTTGTTTTGGTTTGACATTCTGATAGAGGACAGTCCCAACTTTAAATACACCAATTTTGGTGTCTCTAACTCATTCCCTCTAGCGCCACCAACTGTCCAAAGTTTCACTTTTATTATGCTAATAACTTTTGAACCGTAAGGCCTATCAACAAAATTCTTTTTTCCTCTTGTTCCTGAGCTCATGCCGATTCGATCGCACCCTATGACGTCATTTTCCGTCATAAAAAAACGGCCGCCATTTTGAATTTTCCAAAAAACCTACTTTTGCGAACTCGTCCTAGACGGTTTGTCCGATTTTCACCAAAATCGCACCGGATCATCTCCAGGCAGTGCTGACAAAAAGTTATGGAATTCAAGATGATTCGAATAACCGTTTTCGATAAACGCGTAAACAAAATTTACGTAGCGCTTGCAAAAACAGACGTGAGGTTGTATCTCCGCAACGCTTACTCGTTTTCACACCAAACTTGGTACGTGTTATCACAAGCATGACCTGAGGCTACGTGCTGCGTTTCGGCGCAGCGCCACCTAGTGGTCCGGAGATATGAAAAATGGCTATTTTTGCTCGTAACTTCTGAACGGTTTCTCCAAAAATCAAAAACTTGGTCTCGTTAGATTCAGGGCGTCATGCCGAGTCGACCGATATCCAATTTTCCCAGATCGGCCATTTTGGCTGTCGGCCATTTTGAATTATGTGCTAAAATGCTGTATTTTTTGAACGCATGAACGAATTGTTACGAAACTCGTTATGGGTCATCAGTACGATGCCCTGAAGGAGCCTGAGAAGTTTCGAAACAGCGCCACCTAGTGGTGAATTGTTTTATTCAAACGCTTATAACTTTGGGTGTGGTACACTTATTTTCACGGGAGTCATTTTTTGAGGTCCTGAATCGTTGCCGAGTCCAACGATACCAAATATGTCGGGTTTCGTCTCACGGATGGCGTAGCGTAGCGATTTAGCGCGAAAAAAACACTTGGCGATATCTTCAAAACCGCTGTTCCGATCGAGACGAAACCACCGCCAGAAACACGGAATCATAGCTTGTTAACTATACGCTAATGCCCAAATGCGTAAATATTGATAGTAAGGGTAGTAAAATTCAAACAAAGTCATGTGTCAGTCATTTTTTACGTGTTTTTTCATATAAATGTTTATAACTCGGAAGTAAATTGAGATATTTGCACCAAAATTGACACACATATGTATGGGGTCACTCTGAGGACACATAAAAAAAATTGTGGGACTGAGCCTCTTGGTGGCGCTATAATAGAACAAAACGTGAAATTCCCATTGACTTCAATACAGTTTTGTGAAATACAATGCTATACTAAACAAATGCTTTGGTCTAACATTACGAAACTCAGTGTGTGCCATAAGCAGCATGCCCTGAAGGTACTCAAAAGATTTTGAGACAGCGCCACCTGTTGGTCAAAAGTTATAATTAATTTCTGAGAACGCTAATAACTTTTGAATAAATTTGCCTATTGCAATGAAACTGATCTTAATAGATTCCTTGGGTTATGCCGAAAACATAGATATCAGGTTTTGCATAATCAGCCAAACTTCCTGTCCGCCATCTTTATTTCTTTGAAAAGCCTTCTTTTTCGAACTCCTCCTAGACCGTTTGTCCGATTTTCACGAAAATTTAATCGCATCATCTCCAGACCGTGCCGACTAAAAGTTATGAATTGCACGATGATAGACAAAACCGTTTTCGTATACCACAGCATCAAAGTTTAGGCATGCTGCCAAAATTACTATTTAGGCTTTATCTCTGCAATGCCTTCACATTTTGACACCAAACTTTGCATGTGTCATTGTCACCTCACTCTGACCACATCACATCTATTTCGTAACTGCGCCACCTATTGTTCGAAAGTGATAACCCATTAAATCATCTTATAAGTTAATGTTTATGTGATTTTTTTAGCCATTTGCCCAAAGTTCTCTCAAAATGCCCTTAATTGCTCCTTGCTGCAGTTGGTCTGCCACTCCTTGCCATTTTGGCATATGTTGCCGCTTCTTGCGCTTGGCCCCGGTAATGGCTGCTTGCAGCTATATTATGTGTTGCATTCGCGCAGTGCATTAGGCAGCTGAAACTCTTGCACCTGTTGAACGTGCCATTTCAACAGTGCCACTCATTAAGAGACCTTTTCCAGCATCAACACTGTGATATAATTAATGTTTTATGCAAAAAACATGTTGAGTGCCTATGAACTTACTCTATTTTTCATTCTATATTAACTTTGGTTGCATGAAAAGACGAGCAAAATGACTCTGCTTTACTAAAGCACATTTCAGTCTTCTTTTTCTTATACCTTGCCCTCTCTTTCTTTTCTTTTTCTCTCTCCCTCTTTCTCCTGTTTGTCTGTCATGCATCATTTATTGCTACTGGTGCTCCGTCTGCCCGTCTGGTGTTCATTTATCTATTTACCTATCCTTGTCTCCTTTTCCTCTCACCCTCTGTTCTTTATGATCTCCTCAACACACTCTATCTCTTTCCAATCTTCACATACTTGCTTCTTTTTCTTTGCTCTCTCTTCCTCTTGTTGCCTGTAGACATCTCTGTAAGTCTCCTAGCTGTGGTCGTAGGTTTCTGTGGGCTCGCCCTTTTGGTAGTCTCACTCTTTGTGTTTTGGAAGCTGTGCTGGCCCATATGGAGAAGCAAGGCGCTCTCGTCCAATGCTGACCGCTGCCCGCCGGGGGTGCTGCCTGAGGCCCCCCCGGCCCAACCTCCACTGTTTCGTTCTGTTTCTCCTCATCCTGAAACCAAGGCCATTGCAATGGTGGGAAGACAGCAATCGCAAGTCAAGCAAGAGGATGAGGACGACAAAAGGAGGAAGGTACCAGAAGTGAAGGTCAATGGCCGCAGCTCGGTTAAGATCCTGGAGGCGGCCATGAAGATTAGCCAGACGTCACCAGACATCCCTGCTGAGGTGCAGCAGGCTCTGCGTGGGTGTCTTACCAAACAGGCCAAAATCCAGAGGCAGACCACTGAACCTACCTCGTCCTCCAGGTGATACGCCAATTAAGTCTACTTTTGATGCTTGATTGCACGTTGAATGACACTACAGACGAGGGATACTCATTTCAATACTGCTACTCGAGTTAACTCATATCTAGTTTTAGAAAACAGAACATATACTTGATGCAATTGAGAGGATGTGCTTGGGCTGCGTTTACTGAATGATTAACACATACTGAATGATTTGACACATACAGATGTTTTATTTTTTTCCTTTTTATGAAATATCCACATTTATGTTTTTCATGGCTGACTTCCAGCTAGAAATAAATCAACCAGATCAAAGCCAACGGACAGCTACAAAGTAGATGAGGCACCAAAAACATGTACAATATAGAGCATTTAGGCTATACATTTATAAAAAAAACAAAAGAAAAATACAGCATATATGCTATATTTCCCCCAAATTTTAATAATATGCAAATTGTGCAATTAAATGCATTGCATAAATGCATTAAAAACAAATACAAAAATGGGCGTTTCAAACGATTAATCGCATCCTAAATAAAAGTCTGTGTTTACATGATATGTGGGTGCACTGTGTATAATTATTTTGTATATATAAATACACACACTTGTATATATTTAAGAAATATTTTCATGTATATACTGTATATAGATTTATATATAATTTATATTATATATAGATAATATTTTTTTTCTTATACATGCATGTGTGTGTATTTATATACAAAATAATTATACACAGTGCACCCACATATATTATGTAAACACAAACTTTTATTTTGGATGCAATTAATCGCGATTAATCGTTTGACAGCCCTATTATTAATATTAAAAATGTGCAGCACTTCCATTAATGGTAATATAATTAAGGCTTTAAAATTCAAATTATTCTATATTTCTGGTGTTACTATTATTACAAATCACTTATTTTCACATATTTACCCCGCTGAAAGGGTTATGGCACATCTCCTGGTTGTTGAATACGCCCATTAATCACTGCAGCTCACCAATCAGAGGCCTAGTGTCCCATTGCCATGGCAACAACATTTAGTGATCTTAGCAATTAAACAATCAGCTCTTCTTCTCTTTGTTTCGCGTGGCACAGTATTTAAAGCAAGCAGAGATGTAATTAGTGTTGCCACGCAATAGCACTGACATGCTGCGACTGTTTGTCCGACTGGGGTAAGGAGGAACATCTGTGCTCAATTCCTCATAGAATCCATTATTGACAAGCTACAGAAATATCATTCAAAAAAACTTCAATGCAGCTTAACAAATGAGGTGTCTTCATGTTAATGAGTTGCACGGAAAGGCCAAATGAAGCTGCTTAAATGTCATTGTGAAAGACCGTTTAGGTGTACTACAACTGGGTTGCCACATTTTCTGTTCTTTTTCTATTCTTCCATCATTCTTCTAATATAACTTATACTATCACTTTGGAAGTACATCACTTTGACTTGTCTATTTTCACTCTAAGAAGAAAAACAATTATTAAATAATAAATAGGCCAATATGCCATGAGATGATGGCAAACCTTGATCAAAAGTCTTTAAAATAGGCAAAAATGTGAAGCTAGTTTCTCTGAAATGGTTCAGCTCACTAAAGTGAGCTGAACTAGACTGAAGAGAGGATAATTAAACTATTGCTAACGAGTTAATGCTCTACTAAGAGGTTTTTAAATCGTTTAGCTTTCTGGGGAAGAAACTGATGATATATGAAATGCTATTATTATTATATAACTCTTGACTGTTTTACAGTGCCTCAAGTGAAGATTTCTTAGAAACGATTTGCATCCACAACCTATTGGGGGCTGTAATAAAGTGCATTATTTTCCACATATCAAAGTGATATATCCATTTAAATGCCTTTAGTATGCTGGAATTCAGGTTTGTTTCTTTAGTGCTAGGCCTATATGTCAAAATCTTTTATTGAAGAATGCACAATTTATGCATGTATTATGATACTCATGCCAGCAAAAATGAGCGTCCTTCTGCTGTAATATGATAAAACATCATTGTTAGATAGCTTACATGAACTAAAACCAAGATCAATTGAGGTGAGAGGATAGTTTGTTATTCAGTGTATTCTGCAACA
Organism: Pimephales promelas; assembly: GCF_016745375.1. The sequence goes on from NW_024121144.1 coordinate 4,879,187, forward strand.
GGTGACTGGCTAATAAGACTTGAACATATGGGAGAGTAGAAATACAAATTGTGAATTCTGGCATTGACTTCTCACAGACTCATTCATTACACTTGGCAAGGTATTTCAGAACCACGGTCATCAAATACTGGATTTCGAAAGAAGTGCTCTTCACAACAGCCGAAGACAGCAGTTAATTGCTCTGTCTCTCTTTAATTTATCATCACATTGTTCTGGGACGTTTGAGCAAATTGCAAGGCATCATGTGCAGCATACATGTGCAGGTGACGGACAAAGTAGAAAGAGAGAGAGACAGACTGACAGTGATGATAAGAGACCAAGTGAGAAAAACAGTGGAAAGATTCATTTGGAAAAACAAATATATTAATCATAGAATTTAGCTAATTTTAATATCACAAGTCAGTAAAATGATACAATCCATTACTTTTTTTTTAACACAATGTCACCGTCATATATTTGTTGTCATCGTCCTAAAGGTGCTAGTTGCTAGGAAACACCAATGATAAGTGGAAGACTATGACTTCCTCAGGAGTCATGACAAGTGTTCAAAATAGGTTTTCTAGTAAAAAAAAAAATAGATATATACAGGCCTAACTATTGTGATATTCTATTGTGAAGTCTACAAAATAGAAGTTGTTAAAAAAAGGACCCAATGGACCCTTTTTCCACATTTCCGGGGTTTTCAGAAGCGGAAGTTTTCACAGTCAACTTTAGAGGTCAATGATCGAGAGACGACGGCAAAAATAGAGATAACAGCGGTCAGAAGAGAGAATGATGTGAAATTTGCCATCACTGCCTCAGCCGTTGTAGTAAAAGCACCTTTGCAGCAGTTATTAGCAGTTATGTAGCCTATATGCAATTTAAAAAAAATATTATTTGAAAAACTTGATTTCTAAAAAGTAGATTTACAATGTTGATAACTGTGGAAACCCATCCTCACAGTGTGTGAAAAGGGTCTATACTAACGTTCTTGTTGCTACTAACTTAACATTTTTCACTATAGTGACATCCTCTCTTGCACATAGTGCCTAGTGCCCATTCATTTTAGGGAGTCACTTAATTTAGATGAATCTGCAAATTACTGAATTCAAAAAGAATCAAATTGATTCACTGATTCAAGTGCCTCAGTAATATTATTATTTTGTATTGTTTACTAATGTTTATCTGTTTAAAAGTAATGCTATCACCCTCATTGATTGATTCAATGAATTCAAAATCCATTTTAAATACTGCTTTGATTAAGTTTTAATCTGATATATTTTAAAAGACATTGTTCTTTTTGATAGTAGCTTGTATTCCAAGTTTATAAAAGAGCAGTTTGACTAGTATAGTTTCTCCCAACACAAGGTGCAAGACCAATCTAATATTTTTTTTTATAATTTTTTCCACAAATATCTATAAAAGTTCTCCTTCTTCATAGGCATAATTCTTTCCGCCGACACCTGCCGCGGCAGATGAATGTGACCAGTGTGGACTTCACCATGGACACTCTACCCGTGCGTCAGTCTTCTACAGTCAGTATCGGCCGCATCAAACCTGAGCTGTACAAACAGAAGTCTGTGGACTCCGAAGAAGGAAACAAGGAGCCGGTGGAGACGTGCGGAAAGCTGAGCTTTGCCCTCAGCTACGACTATGAGGAACAAGCTCTTATTGTTCGCATTCTAAAGGCCCTGGATCTGCCCGCCAAAGACTTCACAGGCACCTCCGACCCTTACGTGAAGATCTACCTGCTTCCAGACCGCAAAAAGAAGTTTCAGACGAGGGTCCACCGCAAGACGCTCAACCCCATGTTCGACGAGGCGTTCCGCTTCCCTGTGGAGTACAGTGAGCTGTGCAATCGCAAGTTGCACTTCAGTGTGTACGACTTTGACCGCTTTACAAGTCATGACATGATTGGCGAGGTGGTGGTTGACAACCTGTTTGAGCTGTCTGACCTTTCCCGTGAAGCTGTGGTTTGGAAGGACATCCTTGCAGCTACTACAGTAAGTACAGTCCTTGTGCGTATAGAAATTACAGTTTCATACTTTCCTCAGATACCTCAATAAGACCAGATTCTGGCAGGGTTATTCATCATTCAGAGATGAACTGAGAATGCCTTTTAAAGTCAGTTTCTGAATTTGAGTTGAAGTTGCAAACAGGATGCAGAATTGCAATTCAAACGTGAATGTAAGGAAATAGAATTGAAATTACTTGAAATTTACATAACTATAAACTGTTAGCTCTGAATAATGGCTTGACAAGAAGAAGGTCTTGTTTAAAAAGCCTTGGAGGTTTAAGAATAAACGATAGAATGATAGATAGAATGATAGAACAATAGATATAACTATATAGAATGGTAGAACATTAGATAGACAGATAAATAGATAGATAAATAGATAGATAGATAGATAGATAGATAGATAGATAGATAGATAGATAGATAGATAGATAGATAGATAGATAGATAGATAGATAGATAGATAGATAGATAGATAGATAGATAGGTGGAGGAATACTTCAATACTGTGCCAACAACTGTCTATTATATCATCGAAAGTACAAGGACAGTTGTATTCACATATGTACAAACTGGTCATATACTTCAAACCAAACAGAAAAATTGACTGCATGAGTGTGAAGATCTCATCAACAGATAGATTGATCTGTTATGTAAAGCCAGGTGTGGGGGAGGGCTCATCTCCAAACTGACTGAACCTTTCAGGGCACCTGTATACCTCTTCCAAAAATAGATCCAATTGCCAGTTTCCAGACCCACAGGAAGCATGATTATCAAGCCAGAGCCTTCAAACAACAGGTGTGGAATTGAGTCCGACTGTCCCACTGACTTCAGAGTACAATTAAAAAAAAAAAAATGTTACCGGCACTACATTTCAGGACTATGACAAAAGAACGTTAGCAATTTCTACCCTTTTTTAGGTTTCTTAGTCAGATTGGCCCTCATGATAATGACACCCACTCATTATGCCTCAGTTAATATATCAGAGCTTATGTAACTGCCTCAGTCATGGTATTGATGGGGGATTTTTAAGGACAGATCTTCTTAAAGGGATAGTACACCAAAAAATCTCTCATTATTTACTCACTGTCATTCACAAACGTGTATGACCTTCTGCAGAACAAAGAATGTTTCAATTGTATTATAATATTCATTGTATGAATATTGAGCACTTTATCTTTACTTGAGCATGTACTTCAAGATATCTGCAGGGCCCGAAACATTAAACCCAGTGGTAATTTGCAAACTTGTTCAATAACTTGACGATCTGTAGAGGTTAAAGGCATTGTCCATCACACCCACCTCGCGTACAGTGATTCAGCTGCATTAAAAATCACGTTCCACCGGCTTCCTGCTACAAAAATAAAAGTGAATGGTGACAGCGTTTCATTTTGTATACCACAGAGTCTGTGGTGAGTCATTCCTGTTTGGGAAAAGCAATCTCTTCCTCCTACTTGTTTGACGCAATAGTCTCTTTCAGGCTCATTAATTTCTTTCAGGATATTTATTAATTTTCCTGTTGTGTGGTTGACATATCTGCACCTGTCAAGTTACTTATACTGTGTTTTGCTATAACATTTAGATCACTCTCATGCTATTTCCTTCTCACTTTTTCCACTAACTATAGCTTTCCCTCATAGCTAATATAAAAGAATTGATAGTGTAGGAACAGCGGTAGAGAGTTTTCGACCTGTTGTTCTCAGTTATGAGAGTATCACAACTGCCCTTTAGGGACAAAAACCGACACTCACCAGACCAGCTGCTCTTGGGCCCCGACTGTCGAAAGAAGCTAGTAACTCTCAATTCCTAAAATAGTCGGAGCCATAGATTGCAGGCTTGCTCCGTTACACTTCCGACTGCACTTTGAAACCCTCTATTTTATCTTACTCTGACGTTTGGAGGTCTAATTTTGTTCTGATCTGGAGGAGGGGAACTTGAACAGTCAAAACAGGAGGGGTATTATTGCCCCAAAAAAAGATTTGTGAATTGTTTCAGACACGAACGCCAATAGGAGACATGACTCCTGAACTAGCCTGTGGCTCTCTCTACTCAGCGTGGAAGGAGAGGATAGGGTGTGACAGAGAGGGTTTTTGGCATCAGACTACACAGAGGCGGCACCACATCGGGGTTAATCTCGTCAACGAAATTTCTGACAAAAATGTAAAGCATAAAGTAAAGAACATGTGCAACATGACTATGAGAATTAAAATATACTGTTGATGAAAATATGAGGAAAAAAAACCCCACTGCACCACAATATATTAACATCACACTAAAGAATGTTTTTGAAGGAAAAAATAATAGGATTAATTATTTTTCAATAGGATTATTTTATCCAAAAATGTCAGTTATTGACCTGCTTGAGCTAAAGCTGAACAGTAAATGTAAATGTGTGAATGTTTTATTGTCTTTTTTTCAGGATACCTGTCCTGAAAAAAATAATAACAATCACGGTTTCCACTAAAATCTGTTTTCAAAACTAATAAGAAATTATTCTTGAGTACATTTATTTACAATTGCAATATTTCACACTATTACAATATTTATACTGTATTTTGATCAAATGAATGCAACCTTTGATGAGCACAAGACACTTCAAAAACAATACTTTGAACAGCAGTGTAATTGTAGAGTAAAATGTATACATTTGATGAAATATGAATTAAATTTAATTAACGGACATTGTATCCTTTAAAAAAGAAACTGTGTAAAAATAATACTGTATGTAATTAATGGTATTGAGAAATTGAATGTGATTTGGAGGTCTAAAAAATAGGCATGTGCACGCATGAAATTTAAACACGTTTACTACAGTACAACAGTGATTAAGTATATACATTTCCTCCTATTACGCAATCTGTTTTTAAAATGTACTTGGACAGATTAATCACTATCGTTAGTTGCCTTTGAAAGAATAATGGCCGTCTTATTCCAGTACTGAGAGGCTGTAAATACCAAAATACACACCGGCCTTTTAGAATAATCTTTACCGCCTCTGCAAAGCTAATAAAGGTCAGGGAAGCTAGATTTGTCTCATTCAAAACTGAGAAAAAGAACCAGCCACCCAAAACATACAACCCACAGTAACACTTCCACACAAACACAGCTGTTATGAAATTCTTCTTGGAAACAGTTCAATTTCTTAGAAAAGCCACATTTCTGTACACAACTTCTGAGTCACTCTTTTTTTTTTCACTAAAGTTTTTTGAAGGAGATATATGTCCACTCTCTAGATCTAATAAAGAGTAGATAGATAGATCGTTTAAACCTGATGGGCAAACATTAGTCCAATATTTCATGCTACGTATTTCACACGAGTTGTTGTCGGCGAGGCAACCAGAAGTCTATTTGGTCAGTAAATAAGGGTTTGTTTGAAGTTGCATTAAGGGCTCTCTGAAGAGACTCTCAAGAGGAAAATCATATTACAATATTTGCTAAAAGGATGATACCTGCAGATCATTTAATCAATAGTTTGTAATGTTATGTGCAGACATTGCTTCAGGCATCTCTCAGTAGCACCTCAATGCAGTACATGAGATCCACGGGAGGAGTCGGATCAAGATCCAAGGGATGGAGATGGGTAGGATTAGGGTTGGGTAGGTTTATTTAAGGTGGGAGGAGTTGGATCTGGATTTCATGTTCTGCAGTGAGAACCATCTCGCATCTCTTGGCATCACCGAATCTACTTGTTTATATGTTTTTATATCTAACTTTCCTTCCTTCCTTTAGGAGAGTGTGGATCTGGGTGAAATTATGTACTCCCTTTGCTATCTTCCCACGGCTGGACGCATGACCCTCACCGTTATCAAATGTCGTAATCTAAAAGCAATGGACATAACCGGATACTCTGGTCAGTGTGAACCCTCATAATCTGTCGAGAATGACTTAAGTGTTTCAAATTAGTTAAAGCAACACAATTGCTAAACATGTATTTTCTTAGTTTTGAGGGGTCCAATCTACCTAGATATGTAAAACTGATTTTTCCTTAATTTACTTAAAGGTGCAGTATGTAATATTGACAGCTAGTGGTTTGAAATGGGTACTGCAGTCCAAATTCAAAATTAGAGAGTTGTGAAGTAAAACGTAACTTCCTAATAGTTAATTGCAAACATTTGTTATGCTAGTTACACAAGCTATTTTAAATGTACAGTATCTACCAAGAGTCAAGCAACCATCAAGTAATATTCCTTTTTATCAGTAATTTATAAAGGTATTGATAGGCTTTCTCTAATTACTTTAAGTGTGTCAATTTTATTGAGTAGATTCTAGGTTTATTTTTACTGTGCACTTGCCTACAAGTTTTTATTATGGGGCAAAAGTTTATTTATTTAGGATTGAAGATATCCTGTATCCTGTTGGATTGAAGATATAAAGTGGCCCTCCAGGAGCAGGATTGCACACCCCTGACTTAAATTATGATGAAAATAATAACTTTAATGTTTTAACCACTTTTCTCCTCATGTTATATAGACAATTTTTTTAAAAAACTTTAGCATTGTATCACAAGGTAGATTAAACATGTCACTGGTATCAAATATATTAGCATTTTAAGTACAAAAATGTATTGTAGAAAAATACAATAAAATCAAATCCAATTAGACTATTGGCAATAGTTTCCTTCTACACTACGGTGTGTACATAAATAAGAAAATCTCATATGAAAAGTAATTGCATTTTGTTTATGCCTAGGGTCTCTGCAACCCCAACAAAATGTAACATTTGGCATAAAGGATATATGATGCATGCTATCAAGTTAAAAAATTGTATTGTTTGCATAAGAGGAGGAAATGCCATAAACCTGACACTTCAATGCAAATATGTGTTTTGAAGATATTATAACGCCTGTGGGGTCTGTCAGATTGCAAGCAGAACATGAGGGTTAAGACAGCTAAACAGAAAATACATGTTATGTAATTCTTTTATGCATAAAATATTACCAAGGTCTAAAAAAAGATTTTGGTTGTTGAATATGATAAATAACCAGCTTTATTTTGTGTGTGTTTTGAATCTGAAAAGCTCCAAACTGATTCCCTTTGCTTCCCCTAACATACAGATCCATATGTTAAAGTCTCCCTCATATGTGACGGTCGAAGACTGAAGAAGCGGAAGACAACCACCAAGAAGAACACACTCAACCCCATCTATAATGAGGCCATCATTTTCGACATCCCACCTGAGAACGTGGAGCAGGTCAGCCTGTCAATCACAGTGATGGATTACGACAGGTCAGTCCCTGCCTTTTAAGATACTATCAAAACAAATACCATTCAAATTAAAAACCTCCATCCATTCATCTTCCGAACCGCTTGTAGGGTCACGGCGATACAAGAGCCTATCCCAGTGTTAACTCACAACATGCTGAAGATTAAATATTCTGACATAAAAGATGATGATGATAATTATAATATTAAGTCAGATAACATGCTTGGCAGTTGTTTATGCCATGGTCCTGTTGATCAAGCATGATCGCTAATAGTTCCACTGGTTTCCTCAGTCTTTATCCATTATTTTGCATCTGGATCTACATCCTTTTCAGTAGCGCGAACCACTCACCAATGAAAACTTTTTCTAAAACAAAGTCTTGCGTTCTGTTTCTCTTTCAGAGTTGGACACAATGAAGTGATAGGGGTGTGCAGAACAGGGCCGGATGCGGAGGGTCTTGGAAGGGACCACTGGAACGAAATGCTAGCTTATCCACGCAAGCCCATCACCCACTGGCATGCACTTTGTGAGGTGAGAGACTAGACATCCAAGGAGAAAGCAGGGCGCAAATGCCACTTGCCCATAAGAAAAGTGATGCAATATTATGCTGTTTTTACACCATGCCAAATTTAAACTTTTGGACTTGATGTTCATTTAAACAGATAAGATAAAAACTCCATGTAACAGACCAAAGAGCTAAACAGGGCCAATGTTATGTAGATTGAGCCCTGATTTGGTGCTTTGGGCTCATTCGGATCCATATGCCAAGTGCATTCAAGTCTAATATGTCCTAAACTACTCTTCTGTAATATTTTGGTATCATCTGTCCCTGCAGTGGCCAGGAAGAGCATCCAGTTTTGAGAGTCAAGGATCATGTCCATCCCCAAAACCCCCACTGACCCCATAATATCCTGGAATCCACACAATCCTAACTGCAAAACACATTTGGTTTGTATAATTAATACGGTATATTTTTCTCTAGTCGTAGCCTGTAATGTTGCATTTTAATTTGAAAAAAAGGACTAAACAGTACTGGTATACCTGCTACAGACACAATCATGTATCCAAATCTCACAATTTCTCTGACATTTTGCTTTAACTGGTGCTGAGTTTATGAGCTCCTAAAACAATAGTTTTCAGGTCACTTTGAAGCTGACAGTGAAAGACAGTGAAATTCGCTGACAGTGAATGTGAAGCTTCTTGCTGTTTGACAGTATAATGATGCTATGACATGTTACAGACACATGAAATGACTGTGCTTATCATTTCGTATTCTTGAACGTTTCAGTTATACATTCCCCTGTCTGGTGAAAATATTTGACAAATTTAATGCAGTGTTAGGGAGTGAAAAGACGAGGTGTTTGAATATGAAATCAAGACCTGTTTGGTATGGAGAAACAATGGTGAGAAATCACTTGCTTGTTAATTAATTCTAAAGAATCTTTATTTTAATAAAACTGTTGTATTCTGATTTAAAGACATTAAAATGTAATTTAATTCAATTATATATTAATATATATTTAATGATATGCTCATTGTACTTGAACGTCTCGAATTTGTTAAATAAATGGAAAAGAATCAATTACTCAGCTGTAATACTGTATATGTACACAGGATAAGAAGGCATTGACATAAAAAAAGAGATATTGTACATAAAGGCACTGAAATCTAGCAGGCAAATGTTTCAGGAGGTCACTAAAAGTTAACTTAAAGGAGTAGTTCACTTTTCCAAAAAACTTTTGCTGATAATTTTCTCACCCCTATGTCATCCAAGATGTCCATGTTTTTTCTTTCTTCAGTCGAGAAGAAATTACGTTTTTTGATGAAAACATTCCAGGATTTTCTCCATATAATGGACTTCAGTGGGAACCAAACATTTCACTGTCCAAAAGACACTTTCATTGCAAACTGCAAACTGTTCAAATGGCTTTAAACGATTCCAGACGATGAATAAAGGTCTTATCAAGCAAAACGATCGCTCATTTAAAAAAAGAAAATAACAAAGTTTAAGTTTTATAAACTCAAATGGGTACTGCGATGCTCGTTCGTGACTCTCCTGTTCGAACTCATTCATCAAAATGAACAAATCTTTTTCTGAGTCAATTCATTCGTTTTGTTTGTTAATTGAACCAAATGACTCGGAAAAAGTTTTGTTCATTTTGATGAACGAGTTCGATCAGGAGAGTCATAAACGTGCGTTACAGAGCAAGGCGAGCATTTGAGCTTATAAAACTTAAACGTTGTTATTTATTTATTAAATGAGCGATCGTTTCACTTGATAAGACCCTTATTCATCGCCTGGAATTGTTTAAAGTGCTTTGAACAGTTTGCAGTTTGCACTGAAAGTGTCTTTTGGACCTTGAACCATTTGGTTCCCATTGAAGTGCATTATATGGAAAACAATGCTGGAATGTTTTCATCAAAAACATCAAAAATGTATTTTCGACTGAAGAAAGAAAGACATGGACATATTGGATGACATGGGGATGAGTAAATTATCAGCAAAATTTTTTTTTAAAAGTGAACTACTCCTTTAAGAGCGGTCATAATCTGACACAAATTTTCTTCTTTTTTTCTTAACTAGCATGTGATGAAAATGATGTTCAAAAGGGACTTACACAGTAGCCAAAGATGTAGCGTGTTTTGTTGTTGTTTAGATTGATGGTTCTCTCAAGTCAAAGTAGAACAAACATCATAATACAATTTTTGATTATGCCCTATATTATGCAAGATAATATTTATATCAATTAACATTAAGATTTTTTAATATTTTTAAATATATGAAACCCTTACCAAACATCAAATTCTCAAATCTAAAATTAATCAATCATCCCTCTTCCACTCTTGTAAAAAAATTAAAGCCACTGAAACTTCTTTCTTTCTTTAAACTGTGAAATAACAGGTGAAGCACTGCTAACCACACAAACTACAGGCTCAACTAATACAATATTCACATGTTGTGGTCATTTAAAAATGAATGGACAATAGAAATTTGCCTGTTGATTAATTGGTGTTTTAGTCAGAGAATTGGTATTCATTGAGTGAATCATCCTGCATCTATTCAGTCAGTATGCAAATAATAATAATAATAATATATAATTGCACACCAACCTTTTAAAGCTGGGTGTTTTCTGGTGTGTCCATTAAGTAATAATGCAATCATGGCAATTACACAAACGGCTGTGTACTGTTAACTTTGATTTGCACATGAAGAAAGTGCTTCTGCCCCAGAGCTCGGTCAGTGTTTTAGAACAAAGATGAAGTATTCTTGTAGCATGCTGATACCAGTACATTAAATATGGTTTAGAAATGTATGGTTTAGATATTATTTCTGAGAGGTAGTATTTTTAATTCATTTAACTTGCCATTGCTGGCATGTGTGTATAGATACTTGAGAATTTCTTCGAATTGTTATCTTGTTGAAGTGCATTTCTATGGATCGTTTGGTGGTTGGTTTGTACTATGGGCTCGTGGTCTTGAATAACTTTATACACAATTTGCATATATTGTGTAATGGCTTCTAAAAATTGTACAACTGTTTTGATTAGCAATCAACTTCCTGAGATGATTTCTTGTCGAGCTATTGATGAACTGCTTCTCAGTGATTTTTTGTCATATTTGCACCAGACAACTAAAACAATCGCTATGTATGTTGTTATGATGTGTACAGTTTGTGATAACTTTTGTATAAAAAAAGAAAGAAAAAAAAAGGAAAGAAAAAATGCAGTAAATATTTGAAATATAATTTTACTGGATGTTTCAAATGTATTTTAATTAAATAAATTCTGAATTGTTAAAGTGTATTTTACAATGTGTTGTATATTGAAGCTGCTTTATTTGTAACTTAGAGTGTAAAAAAAAATCGACAGATGTTACATCATTTTGCAACCATTAGCGGCCTTTGCTCGGTTTCACTTGAACGGGCCTCGCAACAGAAGGAGTCTCCGCTTGCGCTTGAAAAAGATCATTCTGCACACACAGCAGGGAAAGAAATTAAAGTGGGCTTGGAGCAAAAATGTTCCCAAAATTCAAGATATGGGACAAAAGTTCTTGTTTTTAGTATTTATGACGGGATATAGTTAAGCAATACCACACAAACACAATGTGCTGTTTTCCCAAATATCAGCATGGTTGCAAATGTGATAGGTCTACAGTATATATTTTATATAACAGTCCAAAAAACAAGAAATTATTGTTAGATTAATTATATTTTAGAATATTTTTTTAGAATATTGTTGATTTACTCCATTTCACCAATGAAAATAGTTCCAAAAAACCCACAGTAGAGCCATTGCGCGTCTCAGAGCAACACATTTAATTACTGAATGAATCGGAGTTTTTGAACAAATTGGTCTAATGAACGATTCATAGACTGACTCTTTGAATGAATGATTATGAATTATTGAATGAATGATTCAATGACACACTTGTTAAAGGGATACTCCACTTTTTTTTGAAAATAGGCTCATTTTACAACTCCTCTGAGTTAAACAGAGTTTTAACGTTTTAGAATCCATTCAGATGATTTTCTGGTATTTAGAAGAATATCAGTAACCAGACCGTTTCTGGTCTCATTGACTTCCATAGTAGGAAAAAAATATATACTATGGAAGTCAATGAGACCAGAAACCTGGTTGTCTGGTTGCTGGTATTCTTCTAAATATCAGAAAATCGGCTTAAGGGTAAAACTCAACTGTTTAACTCTGGGGGAGTTGTAAAATGAGCCTATTTCCTAAAAAAGTGGAGTATCCCTTTATGACAGTTGGTGTGTACAGTACTGCTGAGTACGTACTACATTTAAATTTGACTTAACTTCAAAAAATTTAAAATATTACATTCTATCCACCTTATTCCTGACGACCTCACTGCGTTTTGAATATAGGTGGCACTTCCGGTTTGGGGAACTTCCATTCAAAAAGACTGAAACGAATCATTTCAAATCATAAGGTTACCTTACAAATAAAGCTGATCCGTCAGTTTAACTGGATGAGCTGTCAATTTTCCTTCATGATTTATTTTCAGACATCATGAGAATAACGTTATACTTGGTATTTTAGCGTATAACAAGAATATCAATGGCAAGAGTACTTTTCAGTCGCTGCTTTCTTTTCCTCATGAGGATTTTTATTTTTTCCTTTGCAATCCGCTGTAAAAGTATGAAAATGGACAACATATACGGCACATTTGTGGTCTGTTCTCCTGAATTTAATTTACGATATTCCATTAATAATTCACTGGAACGCAAGAAGAATCTCTTGTTATTCTCCTCAAATCCTCATGTCTCTTTACACGTTTGTTTTCACGGGTAAATGCAATTCATAATCTGTCAAAATGACGAAAATCACTTTGATATAGTGTCACGTAATGCTGAATTTAATGAACATTTTTGATTTTTAAAAGGCATTTACACAATACAGATATACTACAGTGATATTTAACCAAAGACTCATGCTTATGGGGCTATTTTTGGTCTGTTGAAAGTACCTTGTTGATTCTTTTACACTTTTAAATTTCATTTTAATGTTCGATGGTTGAAGAGTGAGTCGATTAATGTCATCTCATAGTGACACTTTTTTAGAGCGAGCCTTTCACTGATTGTTTACAGCTTAATGGACGTTACACCCATAATACGCGCAAAGCGTCATGGGGCGTAGGAATAAGGTGGATAGTAGGAATATGGGTAGTATAAATGAAATTTGCAAGTAATACATCCACCATGTTGTTTCTGTTATGTGACCTAGTAGAAAATAAAGTAATTGCAGTCGCATTGCACACAATGTTTTTTGTCTGTCTTTTTTGTTTCTTTGAAACAGGCCTCTGAATTGCAAAAGTACAAAGTGGTCCATTAAGAATGATACTGTATCTTTAGAGAGATGATGGAAAAAAGCTCTGTATGCTGCGCTGTACCAATTTTTCAGACAATTTACTTAATGGCGTCACGCTGTTCAGATGTAATTAGGCTTTCTCTGATATTTAATAATTAATGACACAGACAGAGTGGGAAAGAGAAAGAGACCATGAGAAAGAAAGACCTCAAGCCAATTAAGGAGATGAAAGGTAAGATGTTTGTCAAAGTGCATCACATTCAATCCGTTTAAAGTAAAAAATGCTTCTACAATATGATGACACAGTCCTATTCTGTTTATGGATGTACTATATTTTTTTTATATACTATATAAATCTCAACATTTAATGGCTGTGAAGGAGACGTGAACAATTCATGTTCAGATACATTTGTTTGACCCACATCAAGGCCCCATTTAACAAGAGACCAGAGCCAAATGGCTAAAAGAGAAGATAGAAGCACCAATCAAATGATGTACGTATTGAAGAGTAAATCACACAAAAGGAGATGCTTTCTATCTTACCTTTGAGCCTCGGACTGCTAAAAGGTTCTTCATGAAAAGCCTGGTGCACCTAAGAAAACCTTGATCTGGCTGACAGGCAACTGCCATTTCCTTCATCTCTGTGGATATCAAAGAGTCGTCTGCCTCATCCATTCGCTCTGTTGGGGAAAGAGGAAAATACAATTGGTCCTAATGTTGAGCTTGCAACTTTGTTTCCATGCATGAGCAATGAACTGTAAAGACTCAACAGTCCCAAGGCAAGTTCATTTAACACATTTAGGTTGTTGATTGGCCCATTAAAATAGAAGGAATGGCATAAAATCAGCCGGTCATTATCGCAAAATAAACCCTGACAGAGCGAGCAAGTGGGGTTTATACAGTATGTTATGCGAAAATGTTCTTGATTACACTGTTAAATGGATATGAGCTTTAAGTATTTTTATACAAGAAGAAAATGGCATGAGATTGACCACCTGGGTCAAATTTTAGCATCATTATACAACAACTTAAACGCAAAATGCCACAACTGACCAATTACAATCAAACATCCATTTTGGTGAAGCGTGTTAATATGAAGGAATTGCATATTGATTTTGAAATGTCCATAAACTTAATGCCCTTGCAGAGAATGACCAACCCCTTTCCTGTTATGGAGTTTTTCTTACAATGTAATAATGCATGATAATATAGTGTTTTGTATCTTTTGTTACAAGACACCATCATATTGTGCTTTATATGGTTCTGACTGGATATGCTTTATCATCACTTTGAGCTCATTATTTGCATGACAGAGCCCACATAATGCAAGCTTTCAGCTGAAAGAACATCCTAAGCTACTGTACAAAATGTGAGAAATCTCAGTTTAATTTTTTTTCTTATAAATGCCTCTCTTCCAGCAGGTTTGGAAAAGTGGACAGAAGATATATCTGATTTTGGCCTAGAAACTGATTGAAAAAAAAAAAAAAGAAAAAGAAAAGAAAAACATCTCCATTAACTGCTAGACCTCTCCAGACTGAAAATAGCATGATACCGGTCTGCTAAAAAAAAAAACAACGACCGAGAAACAAGTAATGTTGAATCCGGAACAGCATGATAGCATTCTACTCTTATTTTGCTATAGAAAGCTATTGTAAAAGTAGTAAGAGTATAGTATACTAGTATGTGATTGCAAAACTCTCCATCAATTATTCTAACGGAAATCAAGAATAAAGTTAGAGGAAGAGTCTTTACAATGCACCCTTGGCTCTCATTATAGGAATGATTGGACTTCTGAGTGGGAAAAGCCTGCATGCTGTTTGCATCTTGTAAAATCTACAGTGCATTTAGTCTCCTAAGGTAGAGGCTGCAGGGCCAATGTGTGAATGTGTTCACCTTGTCAGTTTAATTGTTGAACTGTCACTCAACAAGGCAACAAGGGTCCATTTGTATCCCCATAGGCTGAGGTCTGACATGTTCCCCATTCTAGCCATTTCTGGAAACTAATGCAAGATGTAGCCGATGATTGTGAACTACTTGTGCCTTGCTGGTGTCTGAGAGTGAAAGTGTTAAAATGAATTTTCATCATAAGTCCTAGACTTTATTCTTATATTCCTCAATTCTTCAAGGGTTACATAATTCTAAAATGAAATATCATATACACACACAAAAGATTTTTAGTTGTAGTTAACAATAACAACACTGAAGTGCCCCATTAACTTCGATTGTATGGACAAAAACACTTAAAATATTCTTTGTGTTCAACAGAAGAAAAAAAGTCAACAATTCACTGTAAAAATGGTTTCAACTTAAAATAATTTGTATGACAACTTGGATATTTGAGTTAACTTATTAAGGCAGCACAAACACTCACTTTTAACATGAGGGTGATTAAATGACAGAATTTCCTATTTTTAGGAAAACTATCCCTTTAAACTCAATATAACAATGTTATTTAGGAGAGAGTGACATTTAATATTTGAATTCACCCTATATCATCAGTCTGAACGTTTTGAATAGTCCACTTAAACACAGAGTGATGACTTTTGGAAGATGTAATTGCTTTTAAAATGAGACATTTACTGTGTTTATGTTGTACTAAAATGCCTATTTAAATGAGAATCGGGCCTGTAATTATGCTTCTATTGCATCTAATAACACATCAGGTGGTGGTAGTCAGCTGCACTTGGTGTAGGTGTGATGAGGACTTCTCACCAATGTCCTTAACACCAATAGGTCAACATGAAGAAAAACTTTCTAATGTGCATGTCA
>NW_024121144.1:4895478-4942484 GCF_016745375.1 Pimephales promelas
AACAAGGTTAACGAAGGCCCATCGGAACGATAACTCGCATGGGCATGTTCGACTCATGGCCTAGAGGTCTGTTAAGAATTTTTGAAAAAAATCGGCCACTAGTTGGCGCTACGAGTTTTATGGCTCTGTTTATCACGTGGTGTTGCCACACACCCCCACAATATGGTATATCAAGATAGATCTCCTCATGCCTTTTTTTGAAAAACAACTTGTGCCTCAAGAACCATTGCTGTCAATCAAATCGTTCGTTAAAAATTCACGAATATGTTAAAAACGACTACTTTTTGCGAAATAGTCCCTGGTTTTTTGCCCGATCGGAACCAGACCAGTCTGGACAATTCTTTGGACTCTCTAGATCAATAAATTATTCAAAAAAAGTTGAACTTTGTCATTTGTTTTGCTATATAACAGGGTCATTTAAAAAAGGGGGCATGACAAAATGCACCCAAAAGCCTGAAAAATCCTAAAGGAAAGTCAGAACTTCACAAAATTGATGAGCATATGTGTCATAACGTATTCAACAAGCATGCAAAGTTTCATGGAGATCGGACTATAGGTGGCGCTATAATTGTTAAAAATATTTAAAAACAATGTATACCCTATAGTAAATTGCATTATTAAAACTTTAAAACTTTAATGTCTTTTGATGCTTTTGTGCTTAAAGGCCTTAAAGGCCTAAACTGCTTGAACCCGCTAAATGCTGCTTGCAGCTTTAATTATTATTATTATTATTATTATTCTCCCTAAAACGCATCGTGCAGCCCAAACCGTAAGGGCTAGAGCTCTGAAACTTTGTCAGATGGTAGTACAAAAATCGAGGAGAGGTTATCAAATTATGAGCCCGATTGGCCCATAGGTGGCGCTATAGCGACCAATTGCGCGAAACGGCTCATAACTCCTAGACCGTAAGTCGTACACTCAAGTGTCTTATATCATTGGAAAGCTGGTCACCTGACGAAAAAAACGTATATCTCCGATTTCATTTCGGGTATGGAAATTTTTCCGCCATTTTGAATTTTGTTGAAAAACTACTTTTGCGAACTAGTCCCTGGTTTTTTACCCGATCGGAACCAAACCAGTGCAGAAATGTTCTCTGGAGTCTGAAGATCAATAATTATCAAAAAAATGTTGAAATTTCTATTTCCGGTCGCTAGGGGAAGCAAAATAAACGTTGTGGGAGGAGCCTATTTTACTAAATTGGCTATAACTCGAGAAGTAAATGAGATATCTTCACCAAACTCGGTACACATGTGTACGAGTTCAATTTGAGGTCACAGTAAAAAATAGCGACGATTGAACACTAGGTGGCGCTATAATATGAAAAAAACATAAAAAGGGCTATGACCACATGACCGTTAGTCCGATTGACTTGAAAATTGGTATGCAGTGTCTTGGACCAAGGCCCCATGTATATCTATGAGGACATTGGCGTATCTAAAAAAACATGGCCGCCATCGGCCAATGAAGTTTGTGCATCTATGAAAACAAGGTTAACGAAGCCGATCGGAACGAAACTCGTTGGGCATGTTTGACTCATGGCCCTAGAGGTCTGTAAGAATTTTTGAAAGAAATCGGCCACTAGTTGGCGCTAACGAGTTTTATGGCTCTGTTATCACGTGGTGTTGCACACACCCCCACAATATGTATATTAATTGATAGATCTCCTCACGCTGAACAACTTTGCCTCAAGAACCATTGCTGTCAATCAAATCGTTCGTTAAATATTCACGAATATGTTAAAAACGTACTTTTGCGAACTAGTCCCTGGTTTTTTGCCCGATCGGAACCAGACCAGTCTAGGACAATTCTTTGGACACTCTAGATCAATAATTATCAAAAAAGTTGAACTGTGTCATTTGTTTTGCTATAACAGGGTCATTAATAAAAGGGGGCATGACAAAATGCACCCAAAAGCCTATAAATCCTAAAGGAAAAGTCAGAACTTCACAAAAATTGATGAGCACATGTGTCATAACTTATTCAACAAGCATGCAAAGTTTCATGGAGATCGGACTATAGGTGGCGCTATAACTGTTAAAAATGTTAAAAAACAATGTATTCCCTATGGTAAATTGCCATTATTGAAACTTAAACCTTAATGTCTTTTGATGCTTTTGTGCTTAAAGGCCTTAAAGGCCTAAACTGCTTGAACCCCGCTAAATGCTGCTTGCAGCTTTAATTATTATTATTATTCTCCCCTAAAACGCATCGTGCAGCCCAAACCGTAAGTGCTAGAGCTCTGAAACTTTGTCAGATGGTAGTACAAAAATCGAGGAGAGGTTTATCAAATTATGAGCCCGATTGGCCCATAGGTGGCGCTATAGCGACCAATTGCGCGAAACGGCTCATAACTCCTAGACCGTAAGTCGTACACTCAAGTGTCTTATATCATTGGAAAGCTGGTCACCTGACGAAAAAAACGTATATCTCCGATTTCATTTCGGGTATGGAAATTTTTCCGCCATTTTGAATTTTGTTGAAAAACTACTTTTGCGAACTAGTCCCTGGTTTTTTACCCGATCGGAACCAAACCAGTGCAGAAATGTTCTCTGGAGTCTGAAGATCAATAATTATCAAAAAAATGTTGAAATTTCTATTTCCGGTCGCTAGGGGAAGCAAAATAAACGTTGTGGGAGGAGCCTATTTTACTAAATTGGCTATAACTCGAGAAGTAAATGAGATATCTTCACCAAACTCGGTACACATGTGTACGAGTTCAATTTGAGGTCACAGTAAAAAATAGCGACGATTGAACACTAGGTGGCGCTATAATATGAAAAAAACATAAAAAGGGCTATGACCACATGACCGTTAGTCCGATTGACTTGAAAATTGGTATGCAGTGTCTTGGACCAAGGCCCCATGTATATCTATGAGGACATTGGCGTATCTAAAAAAACATGGCCGCCATCGGCCAATGAAGTTTGAGCATCTATGAAACAAGGTTAACGAAGGCCGATCGGAACGAAACTCGTTGGCATGTTTGACTCATGGCCCTAGAGGTCTGTAAGAATTTTGAAAGAAATCGGCCACTAGTTGGCGCTAACGAGTTTTATTGCTCTGTAATCACGTGGTGTTGCACACACCCCACAAAATGTATATCAATTGATAGATCTCCTCATGATGAACAACTTTGCCTCAAGAACATTGCTGTCAATCAATCGTTCGTTAAATATTCACGAATATGTTAAAAACGTACTTTTGCGAACTAGTCCCTGGTTTTTTGCCGGATCGGAACCAGACCAGTCTAGGATAATTCTTTGGACACTCTAGATCAATAATTATCAAAAAAGTTGAACTTTGTCATTTGTTTTGCTATAACAGGGTCATTTATAAAAGGGGGCATGACAAAATGCACCCAAAAGCCTATAAATCCTAAAGGAAAAGTCAGAACTTCACAAATATTGATGAGCACATGTGTCATAACTTATTCAACAAGCATGCAAAGTTTGATGGAGATCGGACTATAGGTGGCGCTATAACTGTTAAAAATGTTAAAAACAATGTATTCCCTATGGTAAATTGCCATTATTGAAACTTAAACCTTAATGTCTTTTGATGCTTTTGTGCTTAAAGGCCTTAACGGCCTAAACTGCTTGAACCCCGCTAAATGCTGCTTGCAGCTTTAATTATTATTATTATTATTCTCCCCTAAAACGCATCGTGCAGCCCAAACCGTAAGGGCTAGAGCTCTGAAACTTTGTCAGATGGTAGTACAAAAATCGAGGAGAGGTTATCAAATTATGAGCCCGATTGGCCCATAGGTGGCGCTATAGCGACCAATTGCGCGAAACGGCTCATAACTCCTAGACCGTAAGTCGTACACTCAAGTGTCTTATATCATTGGAAAGCTGGTCACCTGACGAAAAAAACGTTTATCTCCGATTTCATTTCCGGTATGGAAATTTTTCCGCCATTTTGAATTTTGTCGAAAAACTACTTTTGCGAACTAGTCCCTGGTTTTTTGCCCGATCGGAACCAAACCAGTGCAGGAATGTTCTCTGGAGTCTGAAGATCAATAATTATCAAAAAAATGTTGAAAAAGTCTCTTTGCGGTCGCTAGGGGGCGCAAAATAAATGTTGTGGGAGGAGCCTATTTTACTAAAATGGCTATAACTCGAGAAGTAAATGAGATATCCTCAACAAACTCGGTACACATATGTATAAGCTCAATTTGAGGTCACAGTAAAAAAATCCCCACGATGGAACACTAGGTGGCGCTATAAAACGAATAAAACTAAAAAAGGGCTCTGACCAGCTGACCGTTAGTCCGATTGACTTGAAAATTGGTATGCAGTGTCTTTGTCCAAGGCCCCATGTATGTGTATGAGGACATTGGTGTATCTCAAAAAACATGGCCGCCATCGGCCAATGAAGTTTGAGCACCTATAAAACAAGGTTAACGAAGGCCGATCGGAACGAAACTCGTTGGGCATGTTTGACTCATGGCCCTAGAGGTCTGTAAGAATTTTGAAAGAAATCGGCCACTAGTTGGCGCTAACGAGTTTTATGGCTCTGTTATCACGTGGTGTTGCACACACCCCCACAATATGTATATCAATTGATAGATCTCCTCATGCTGAACAACTTTGCCTCAAGAACCATTGCTGTCAATCAAATCGTTCGTTAAATATTCACAAATATGTTAAAAACCTACTTTTGCGAACTAGTCCCTGGTTTTTTGCCCGATCGGAACCAGACCAGTCTGGGACAATTCTTTGGACTCTCTAGATCAATAATTATCAAAAAAAGTTGAACTTTGTCATTTGTTTTGCTATAACAGGGTCATTTAAAAAAGGGGGCATGACAAAATGCACCCAAAAGCCTATAAATCCTAAAGGAAAAGTCAGAACTTCACAAAAATTGATGAGCACATGTGTCATAACGTATTCAACAAGCATGCAAAGTTTCATGGAGATCGGACTATAGGTGGCGCTATAATTGTTAAAAATATTAAAAACAATGTATACCCTATAATAAATTGCCATTATTGAAACTTAAAACTTAATGTCTTTTGATGCTTTTGTGCTTAAAGGCCTTAAAGGCCTAAACTGCTTGAACCCCGCTAAATGCTGCTTGCAGCTTTAATTTTATTTAGGATTGAAGATATCCTGTATCCTGTAGGATTGAAGATATAAAGTGGCCCTCCAGGAGCAGGATTGCACACCCCTGACTTAAATTATGATGAAAATAATAACTTTAATGTTTTAACCACTCTTCTCCTCATGTTATATAGACATTTTTTTTTAACTTTAGCATTGTATCACAAGGTAGATTAAACATGTCACCGGTATCAAATATATTAGCATTTTAAGTACAAAAATGTATTGTAGAAAAATACAATAACATCAAATCCAATTAGACTATTGGCAATAGTTTCCTTCTACACTACGGTGTGTACATAAATCAGAAAATCTCATATGAAAAGTAATTGCATTTTGTTTATGCCTAGGGTCTCTGCAACCCCAACAAAATGTAACATTTGGCATAAGGATATATGATGCATGCTATCAAGTTAAAAAATTGTATTGTTTGCATAAGAGGAGGAAATGCCATAAACCTGACACTTCAATGCAAATATGTGTTTTGAAGATATTATAACGCCTGTGGGGTCTGTCAGATTGCAAGCAGAACATGAGGGTTAAGACAGCTAAACAGAAAATACATGTTATGTAATTCTTTTATGCATAAAATATTACCAAGGTCTAAAAAAAAGATTTTGGTTGTTGAATATGATAAATAACCAGCTTTATTTTGTGTGTGTTTTGAATCTGAAAAGCTCCAAACTGATTCCCTTTGCTTCCCCTAACATACAGATCCATATGTTAAAGTCTCCCTCATATGTGACGGTCGAAGACTGAAGAAGCGGAAGACAACCACCAAGAAGAACACACTCAACCCCATCTATAATGAGGCCATCATTTTCGACATCCCACCTGAGAACGTGGAGCAGGTCAGCCTGTCAATCACAGTGATGGATTACGACAGGTCAGTCCCTGCCTTTTAAGATACTATCAAAACAAATACCATTCAAATTAAAAACCTCCATCCATTCATCTTCCGAACCGCTTGTAGGGTCACGGCGATACAAGAGCCTATCCCAGTGTTAACTCACAACATGCTGAAGATTAAATATTCTGACATAAAAGATGATGATAATTATTATATTAAGTCAGATAACATGCTTGGCAGTTGTTTATGCCATGGTCCTGTTGATCAAGCATGATCGCTAATAGTTCCACTGGTTTCCTCAGTCTTTATCCATTATTTTGCATCTGGATACATCCTTTTCAGTTGCGCGAACCACTCACCAATGAAAACTTTTTCTAAAACAAAGTCTTGCGTTCTGTTTCTCTTTCAGAGTTGGACACAATGAAGTGATAGGGGTGTGCAGGACAGGGCCGGATGCGGAGGGTCTTGGAAGGGACCACTGGAACGAAATGCTAGCTTATCCACGCAAGCCCATCACCCACTGGCATGCACTTTGTGAGGTGAGAGACTAGACATCCGAGGAGAAAGCAGGGCGCAAATGCCACTTGCCCATAAGAAAAGTGATGCAATATTATGCTGTTTTTACGCCATGCCAAATTTAAACTTTTGGACTTGATGTTCATTTAAAGAGACAAGATAAAAACTCCATGTAACAGACCAAAGAGCTAAACAGGGCCAATGTTATGTAGATTGAGCCCTGATTTGGTGCTTTGGGCTCATTCGGATCCATATGCCAAGTGCATTCAAGTCTAATATGTCCTAAACTACTCTTCTGTAATATTTTGGTATCATCTGTCCCTGCAGTGGCCAGGAAGAGCATCCAGTTTTGAGAGTCAAGGATCATGTCCATCCCCAAAACCCCCACTGACCCCATAATATCCTGGAATCCACACAATCCTAACTGCAAAACACATTTGGTTTGTATAATTAATACGGTATATTTTTCTCTAGTCGTAGCCTGTAATGTTGCATTTTAATTTGAAAAAAAGGACTAAACAGTACTGGTATACCTGCTACAGACACAATCATGTATCCAAATCTCACAATTTCTCTGACATTTTGCTTTAACTGGTGCTGAGTTTATGAGCTCCTAAAACAATAGTTTTCAGGTCACTTTGAAGCTGACAGTGAAAGACAGTGAAATTCGCTGACAGTGAATGTGAAGCTTCTTGCTGTTTGACAGTATAATGATGCTATGACATGTTACAGACACATGAAATGACTGTGCTTATCATTTCGTATTCTTGAACGTTTCAGTTATACATTCCCCTGTCTGGTGAAAATATTTGACAAATTTAATGCAGTGTTAGGGAGTGAAAAGACGAGGTGTTTGAATATGAAATCAAGACCTGTTTGGTATGGAGAAACAATGGTGAGAAATCACTTGCTTGTTAATTAATTCTAAAGAATCTTTATTTTAATAAAACTGTTGTATTCTGATTTAAAGACATTAAAATGTAATTTAATTCAATTATATATTAATATATATTTAATGATATGCTCATTGTACTTGAACGTCTCGAATTTGTTAAATAAATGGAAAAGAATCAATTACTCAGCTGTAATACTGTATATGTACACAGGATAAGAAGGCATTGACATAAAAAAAGAGATATTGTACATAAAGGCACTGAAATCTAGCAGGCAAATATTTCAGGAGGTCACTAAAAGTTAACTTAAAGGAGTAGTTCACTTTTCCAAAAAACTTTTGCTGATAATTTTCTCACCCCTATGTCATCCAAGATGTCCATGTCTTTCTTTCTTCAGTCGAGAAGAAATTAAGTTTTTTGATGAAAACATTCCAGGATTTTCTCCATATAATGGACTTCAGTGGGAACCAAACATTTCACTGTCCAAAAGACACTTTCATTGCAAACTGCAAACTGTTCAAATGGCTTTAAACGATTCCAGACGATGAATAAAGGTCTTATCAAGCAAAACGATCGCTCATTTAAAAAAAAAAAAATTACAAAGTTTAAGTTTATAAGCTCAAATGGGTACTGCGAAGCTCGTTCATGACTCTCCTGTTCGAACTCATTCATCAAAATGAACAAATCTTTTTCTGAGTCAATTCATTCGTTTTGTTTGTTAATTGAACCAAATGACTCGGAAAAAGTTTTGTTCATTTTGATGAACGAGTTCAAACAGGAGAGTCATAAACGTGCGTTACAGAGCAAGGCGAGCATTTGAGCTTATAAAACTTAAACGTTGTTATTTATTTATTAAATGAGCGATCGTTTCACTTGATAAGACCCTTATTCATCGCCTGGAATTGTTTAAAGCGCTTTGAACAGTTTGCAGTTTGCACTGAAAGTGTCTTTTGGACCTTGAACCATTTGGTTCCCATTGAAGTGCATTATATGGAAAACAATGCTGGAATGTTTTCATCAAAAACATCAAAAATTTATTTTCGACTGAAGAAAGAAAGACATGGACATCTTGGATGACATGGAGATGAGTAAATTATCAGCAAAAATTTTTTTTAAAAGTGAACTACTCCTTTAAGAGCGGTCATAATCTGACACAAATTTTCTTCTTTTTTTCTTAACTAGCATGTGATGAAAATGATGTTTAAAAGGGACTTACACAGTAGCCAAAGATGTAGCGTGTTTTGTTGTTGTTTAGATTGATGGTTCTCTCAAGTCAAAGTAGAACAAACATCATAATACAATTTTTGATTATGCCCTATATTATGCAAGATAATATTTATATCAATTAACATTAAGATTTTTTAATATTTTTAAATATATGAAACCCTTACCAAACATCAAATTCTCAAATCTAAAATTAATCAATCATCCCTCTTCCACTCTTGTAAAAAAATTAAAGCCACTGAAACTTCTTTCTTTCTTTCAACTGTGAAATAACAGGTAAAGCACTGCTACCCACACAAACTACAGGCTCAACTGATACAATATTCACATGTTGTGGTCATGGACAATAGAAATTTGCCTGTTGATTAATCGGTGTTGTAGTCGAGTTTTCTTATGTCAGAGAATCGGTATTCATTGAGTGAATCATCCTGCATCTATTCAGTCAGTATGCAAATAATAATAATAATATAGTATACTATGGTAATTGCACACCAACCTTTTAAAGCTGGGTGTTTTCTGGTGTGTCCATTAAGTAATAATGCAATCATGGCAATTACACAAACGGCTGTGTACTGTTAACTTTGATTTGCACATGAAGAAAGTGCTTCTGCCCCAGAGCTCGGTCAGAGTTTTAGAACAAAGATGAAGTATTCTTGTAGCATGCTGATACCAGTACATTAAATATGGTTTAGAAATGTATGGTTTAGATATTATTTCTGAGAGGTAGTATTTTTAATTCATTTAACTTGCCATTGCTGGCATGTGTGTATAGATACTTGAGAATTTCTTCGAATTGTTATCTTGTTGAAGTGCATTTCTATGGATCGTTTGGTGGTTGGTTTGTACTATGGGCTCGTGGTCTTGAATAACTTTATACACAATTTGCATATATTGTGTAATGGCTTCTAAAAATTGTACAACTGTTTTGATTAGCACTCAACTTCCTGAGATGATTTCTTGTCGAGCTATTGATGAACTGCTTCTCAGTGATTTTTTGTCATATTTGCACCAGACAACTAAAACAATCGCTATGTATGTTGTTATGATGTGTACAGTTTGTGATAACTTTTGTATAAAAAAAGAAAGTAAAAAAAAGGAAAGAAAAAAATGCAGTAAATATTTGAAATATAATTTTACTGGATGTTTCAAATGTATTTTAATTAAATAAATTCTGAATTGTTAAAGTGTATTTTACAATGTGTTGTATATTGAAGCTGCTTTATTTGTAACTTAGAGTGTAAAAAAAAAATCGACAGATGTTACATCATTTTGCAACCATTAGCGGCCTTTGCTCGGTTTCACTCGTTTCACTTGAACGGGCCTCGCAACAGAAGGAGTCTCCGCTTGCGCTTGAAAAAGATCATTCTGCACACACAGCAGGGAAAGAAATTAAAGTGGGCTTGGAGCAAAAATGTTCCCAAAATTCAAGATATGGGACAAAAGTTCTTGTTTTTAATATTTATGACGGGATATAGTTAAGCAATACCACACAAACACAATGTGCTGTTTTCCCAAATATCAGCATGGTTGCAAATGTGATAGGTCTACAGTATATATTTTATATAACAGTCCAAAAAACAAGAAATTATTGTTAGATTAATTATATTTTAGAATATTTTTTTAGAATATTGTTGATTTACTCCATTTCACCAATGAAAATAGTTCCAAAAAATCCACAGTAGAGCCATTGCGCGTCTCAGAGCAACACATTTAATTACTGAATGAATCGGAGTTTTTGAACAAATTGGTCTAATGAACGATTCATAGACTGACTCTTTGAATGAATGATTATGAATTATTGAATGAATGATTCAATGACACACTTGTTAAAGGGATACTCCACTTTTTTTTGGAAATAGGCTCATTTTACAACTCCTCTGAGTTAAACAGAGTTTTAACGTTTTAGAATCCATTCAGATGATTTTCTGGTATTTAGAAGAATATCAGTAACCAGACCGTTTCTGGTCTCATTGACTTCCATAGTAGGAAAAAAATATATACTATGGAAGTCAATGAGACCAGAAACCTGGTTGTCTGGTTGCTGGTATTCTTCTAAATATCAGAAAATCGGCTTAAGGGTAAAACTCAACTGTTTAACTCTGGGGGAGTTGTAAAATGAGCCTATTTCCTAAAAAAGTGGAGTATCCCATTATGACAGTTGGTGTGTACAGTACTGCTGAGTACGTACTACATTTAAATTTGACTTAACTTCAAAAACTTTAAAATATTACATTCTATCCACCTTATTCCTGACGACCTCACTGCGTTTTGAATATAGGTGGCACTTCCGGTTTGGGGAACTTCCATTCAAAAAGACTGAAACGAATCATTTCAAATCATAAGGTTACCTTACAAATAAAGCTGATCCGTCAGTTTAACTGGATGAGCTGTCAATTTTCCTTCATGATTTATTTTCAGACATGAGAATAACGTTATACTTGGTATTTTAGCGTATAACAAGAATATCAATGGCAAGAGTACTTTTCAGTCGCTGCTTTCTTTTCCTCATGAGGATTTTTATTTTTTCCTTTGCAATCCGCTGTAAAAGTATGAAAATGGACAACATACGGCACATTTGTGGTCTGTTCTCCTGAATTTAATTTACGATATTCCATTAATAATTCACTGGAACGCAAGAAGAATCTCTTGTTATTCTCCTCAAATCCTCACGTCTCTTTACACGTTTGTTTTCACGGGTAAATGCAATTCATAATCTGTCAAAATGACGAAAATCACTTTGATATAGTGTCACGTAATGCTGAATTTAATGAACATTTTTGATTTTTAAAAGGCATTTACACAATACAGATATACTACAGTGATATTTAACCAAAGACTCATGCTTATGGGGCTATTTTTGGTCTGTTGAAAGTACCTTGTTGATTCTTTTACACTTTTAAATTTCATTTTAATGTTCGATGGTTGAAGAGTGAGTCGATTAATGTCATCTCATAGTGACACTTTTTTAGAGTGAGCCTTTCACTGATTGTTTACAGCTTAATGGACGTTACACCCATAATACGCGCAAAGCGTCATGGGGCGTAGGAATAAGGTGGATAGTAGGAATATGGGTAGTATAAATGAAATTTGCAAGTAATACATCCACCATGTTGTTTCTGTTATGTGACCTAGTAGAAAATAAAGTAATTGCAGTCGCATTGCACACAATGTTTTTTGTCTGTCTTTTTTGTTTCTTTGAAACAGGCCTCTGAATTGCAAAAGTACAAAGTGGTCCATTAAGAATGATACTGTATCTTTAGAGAGATGATGGAAAAAAGCTCTGTATGCTGCGCTGTACCAATTTTTCAGACAATTTACTTAATGGCGTCACGCTGTTCAGATGTAATTAGGCTTTCTCTGATATTTAATAATTAATGACACAGACAGAGTGGGAAAGAGAAAGAGACCATGAGAAAGAAAGACCTCAAGCCAATTAAGGAGATGAAAGGTAAGATGTTTGTCAAAGTGCATCACATTCAATCCGTTTAAAGTAAAAAATGCTTCTACAATATGATGACACAGTCCTATTCTGTTTATGGATGTACTATATTTTTTTATATACTATATAAATCTCAACATTTAATGGCTGTGAAGGAGACGTGAACAATTCATGTTCAGATACATTTGTTTGACCCACATCAAGGCCCCATTTAACAAGAGACCAGAGCCAAATGGCTAAAAGAGAAGATAGAAGCACCAATCAAATGATGTACGTATTGAAGAGTAAATCACACAAAAGGAGATGCTTTCTATCTTACCTTTGAGCCTCGGACTGCTAAAAGGTTCTTCATGAAAAGCCTGGTGCACCTAAGAAAACCTTGATCTGGCTGTCAGGCAACTGCCATTTCCTTCATCTCTGTGGATATCAAAGAGTCGTCTGCCTCATCCATTCGCTCTGTTGGGGAAAGAGGAAAATACAATTGGTCCTAATGTTGAGCTTGCAACTTTGTTTCCATGCATGAGCAATGAACTGTAAAGACTCAACAGTCCCAAGGCAAGTTCATTTAACACATTTAGGTTGTTGATTGGCCCATTAAAATAGAAGGAATGGCATAAAATCAGCCGGTCATTATCGCAAAATAAACCCTGACAGAGCGAGCAAGTGGGGTTTATATGTTATGCGAAAATGTTTCTGATTACACTGTTAAATGGTTATGAGCTTTAAGTATTTTTTATACAAGAAGAAAATGGCATGAGATTGACCACCTGGGTCAAATTTTAGCATCATTATACAACAACTTAAACGCAAAATGCCACAACTGACCAATTACAATCAAACATCCATTTTGGTGTAGCGTGTTAATATGAAGGAATTGCATATTGATTTTGAAATGTCCATAAACTTAATGCCCTTGCAGAGAATGACCAACCCCTTTCCTGTTATGGAGTTTTTCTTACAATGTAATAATGCATGATAATATAGTGTTTTGTATCTTTTGTTACAAGACACCATCATATTGTGCTTTATATGGTTCTGACTGTATATGCTTTATCATCACTTTGAGCTCATTATTTGCATGACAGAGCCCACATAATGCAAGCTTTCAGCTCAAAGAACATCCTAAGCTACTGTACAAAATGTGAGAAATATCAGTTTAATTTTTTTTTCTTCCTCTAAATGCCTCTCTTCCAGCAGGTTTGGAAAAGTGGACAGAAGATATATCTGATTTTGGCCTAGAAACTGATTGAAAAAAAAAAAAAGAAAAAGAAAAGAAAAACATCTCCATTAACTGCTAGACCTCTCCAGACTGAAATAGCATGATACCGGTCTGCTAAAAAAAAAAACAACGACCGAGAAACAAGTAATGTTGAATCCGGAACAGCATGATAGCATTCTACTCTTATTTTGCTATAGAAAGCTATTGTAAAAGTAGTAAGAGTATAGTATACTAGTATGTGATTGCAAAACTCTCCATCAATTATTCTAACGGAAATCAAGAATAAAGTTAGAGGAAGAGTCTTTACAATGCACCCTTGGCTCTCATTATAGGAATGATTGGACTTCTGAGTGGGAAAAGCCTGCATGCTGTTTGCATCTTGTAAAATCTACAGTGCATTTAGTCTCCTAAGATAGAGGCTGCAGGGCCAATGTGTGAATGTGTTCACCTTGTCAGTTTAATTGTTGAACTGTCACTCAACAAGGCAACAAGGGTCCATTTGTATCCCCATAGGCTGAGGTCTGACATGTTCCCCATTCTAGCCATTTCTGGAAACTAATGCAAGATGTAGCCGATGATTGTGAACTACTTGTGCCTTGCTGGTGTCTGAGAAACTGGTTTAGAGTGAGAGTGAAAGTGTTAAAATGAATTTTCATCATAAGTCCTAGACTTTATTCTTATATTCCTCAATTCTTCAAGGGTTACATAATTCTAAAATGAAATATCATATACACACACAAAAGATTTTTAGTTGTAGTTAACAATAACAACACTGAAGTGCCCCATTAACTTCGATTGTATGGACAAAAACACTTCAGAAAATATTCTTTGTGTTCAACAGAAGAAAACAAGTCAAAAATTCAACTTAAAATAATTTGTATGACAACTTGGATATTTGAGTTAACTTATTAAGGCAGCACAAACACTCACTTTTAACATGAGGGTGATTAAATGATTAAATGAATTTCCTATTTTTAGGAAAACTATCCCTTTAAACTCAATATAACAATGTTATTTCGGAGAGAGTGACATTTATTATTTGAATTCACCCTATATCATCAGTCTGAACGTTTTGAATAGTCCACTTAAACACAGAGTGATGACTTTTGGAAGATGTAATTGCTTTTAAAATGAGACATTTACTGTGTTTATGTTGTACTAAAATGCCTATTTAAATGAGAATCGGGCCTGTAATTATGCTTCTATTGCATCTAATAACACATCAGGTGGTGGTAGTCAGCTGCACTTGGTGTAGGTGTGATGAGGACTTCTCACCAATGTCCTTAACACCAATAGGTCAACATGAAGAAAACTTTCTAATGTGCATGTCAGAACAATTTTTACATTTTCAGAGCAAGAAGAACAGCTTCAGTCCTAATTGGTATGATTAGTTGAGCAGGTCACAAAAACCTGGCACCTAAGTATTAGGTTTGAGTTTCTAATACTTGTCATATTTATACTCCAATTTGCATTTATCCTTTTCACTTTCACATTTAAACTTGTAGCCTCTTTCAACAAACATTTAGAGCTCGTTTTTGTTGACTGAAGTAATCCCTACACAGGATTTAAGCGGACAGTATTTTAGCTCATCTGAAAACCTGAGTTGAATCGGTCACACTGCCCTGTCTTTGATTTTGCATTAGCGCTGTCCTGATCAGTGTGAGCCAGAGGTTATTCTGTGATATATGAGTGTTGTCATGTTGAGGGGACGTAGTGGACAGGGAGCTCATCTCTCATTATAAGGGTCGTTACTGTCACTCTGTAATGCTTCACAGATATTGTAGTTCATGGATCAATCATGGAGCAGCAGATGATTTTAATGCTGCGTGTGGATGGAGTAATAAGCGGGAAGATAGGTAGCGATGCTCTACTCATAACACCCCCAGTGAAAATGTGAACACAATGCTTCCATATGCATGTGACTCAAACACCGCATGTCACCTTCTGTAATCGTCAGCTAAGAGCTGTCATGTCATTTGAAGGTTTAATTATTAGAGGGCATCACACTTCTGCTTCGTATATTTCACACATTCTGGTTGAGTAGTCACTGTCAACGTGTCTTATCTGACTGTTTTCCTGCAATGACATTATACTTAAACTGCACATTCTGTCTATAAACTTCAATTTATATTTATGAGCATGAATTTACTAAATAACAGGCATGATAACGCTAAACATTCGGCCAAATAGTTTAAAGCAGATAAAAAAAGTGTTCTATGTCAGTATATATATATATATCTTCAGTCTTTACAAATACTACTCAATTTGGTTAAAGATTTTGTAACGATATTGGATATATGTGTTTCGAGTCAATTGTTTTATTTAGAATAATGCAATAAAACATGCCAAATAGTGCAGACAACATTTTTGGCCAGGCTATCAAAGAAATTATGCATGACACATGTACTAAACTTAGTGAGTAATGCCAATATATATATATATATATATATATATATATATATATATATGTAATGCCAATAAGTATTGAGTAATGCCAATAAGGAGAACTGCTGCTGTAATCAACAACAAGCGGAAACCAACAAAATATTAATAACTGATTATACTGTAGTCAATGCATGCAAATGTTTGCAAATGTTAAATAAACCCCATTTTCCATAAGATGTAGTTTGCCTTGTTTTTATTGCCAAATCATTTTGTTAGATAAATACTTGAACAAAGTTCAATGTTTTGTTCTTCCCAATATAACATACTCATCCTTTTTTGATGGTTTAATCAAACTTGTAGGGTCATTAAAAACAAATATCCCAAATATATTATCTGGACATCACCTTTTGCCATATACATATCCACTTAATATATTTTATTCATAAATATAGTGAATATTCAGTATATTGAATATATACCAAGTTAATTTTCTAGACTATACACTATTTTTAATATAATTTATCACTACAAGTTTTACCACTATGTGACTGCACTGCTCAGAGAATCTCTATCACTGTTCTCCATGAACATTCTGCTGTTAACTTAATCCATTACTGTCTTTATTTCTTGAAACTCTGGCTCTCGCACACATAAAACGCAGCGCCTACTTTCCAAGCCACTGACAGACGTGCCGGAGGTGGATGTGTATTGATATGAGGAACCAGAAATAGACATTTTGCCCCTTGGATCAGAGTGCTGAAATCATCTTTCATTAGAGCTCTCTTGACTAATGTCCTATGACACACACACGCACACATACAAACTCATGAATAAACAAAGTTCATTTGTCTGTGTGTGTGTGTGTGTGTGTGTGTGTGTGGATGGAGGGGGAAAACAAGTTAAAATAGAGATGCAGTGCAAAAAAAAGGCGTGATCACTGTATAATGGAATCATCATCCAGCTTTTTAAAATGATCGACATATTAAAAAGCAAACTTTTTAAAATCCGTTTTCAACACTGAAATTGAACTAAGGCACATTTTGGAGCAAGACCTAGTTCAGATCTTAAATAGTTGTAGATTGGGGGAATGGGTTTAATGCTGAAGTGTCTTTTTTTTAAATGTTAAAATATTCAATATTTTCTCTTATCCCTGCATAATATGCAAAGACAACTACAGTATAAGCAGCCAGTTGTAGGCTAATTTCGCAGCAAAAAAATGGTAAACTGTAGCTCAATGTTTGTTTGAGCATCCCAACTAGCCTTTATTTTTATTCCATTTAGTAACAAACTTCAGCTTTAATGATGTAGTAAAGCAGGTACATTTTTCAAGACATGTCCAAATTGATTTAGCATGTTCCCTATCCAAGCTACTTCTCCGGGATTTGTGAAGGCACCGTATGTGTTATGACAGCATCCCTTATCACGCACAGAGCTCCAGCTCTAATTCCCTGGAATTATACGTTTGACTTCGACTTGCAATCACTTCACGTCGGCAGCACTAAAAACGTTTTTTAATCCAAACACGTTGCATTCAGTCAGTCAGCATAGACTTGGATTGGTTCCCTGTTCCCGCTACCGAGTCTAATCTGAGAATGTTATGTCGTAAATTTCTACAAAGAACAAAGAAACGTGATGGTGAATTTTAATGATGGCATTCATTATGTGATCGATGAAGAGTAAGGCATCATGGTAAATACAGCCCCATGTTTCTGCTGTCCTGCTCTCAGAAGCACATAAATGGGCTATCTGTAACACTAAATGGTAGGGGTTTAACAATATCATGTCGCGATTCGATACATATCACAATACTGAACTCACGATACAATATTATGTGATACTCTAAGACATGATAAAAGGTCAATAAAAATGTACTGTTGATTAAAATGCTAAATTTGATATTTCATTGTATACATGATTAGGCTTGGACTTGGTGCTCATAACCTAATGCACAGGACAATGTTTACACCAGAATGAAAATATTCATGATTCTTAAACTGAAAAAACAGAATTATATTAGACAAATATGCACTTTGTACTGGTAAAATCAGATATTTTGGCATTTTCAGGACCCACAAATATCCCCCCATTGTATTGTTATACATTATATTCATTCAACAATATACATACGTAGACGTTTAATGTAGTACTACTGACACTAAAATCCTGAAAACGTGATTTTTTTTCTCACACAGTAATTTTCATTTTGGGTAAATTATACACAACACATATTGCATTGTGTATACCACGGATGGACGGATAGAAGGACGGACGGATGGATGAATAAAGACAAAATGACAGAAAGAATGACAGACAGAACAAGAGACAGACATATTCTAATGGGGGAAAAAACAGATGATTATTAAATATTACAATCCTTTTGTTCCCCGTGTGAATTACTCAGTGGCACTCAGTATAAGCTCTGACCATAGGAAATGGTATTTCTATGAATGAATGTTTGGACGCCCACTCCACACATCATGAGTCATTGACTGGGACTTGATGTTCTCAGAGTCAGTATAGGAGCAGCCAACTGTGCACAGTTAGATCACTGCTTGCGAGATA
The DNA here is from genome assembly GCF_016745375.1 of Pimephales promelas. Next base: position 4,913,669 of record NW_024121144.1, read on the forward strand.
TAACCCAAGTTTGTTCTCACAGACATGCACACCAAAACACACACACACACACATCATTAGACAGCTGTACCAGAATAATAAAAAAAAAGCTAACATTGATGCTTAAAATTAAAGCATTTATTCTCGATTATTCTTAATATTTGGCTGTTTAATACTCCTTCAATAAAACTTCCAATACATTTGGTTTAGAAAAATTGGATAAGCCCACAGCAAGAGCAACACCCTCGACACGGTACAGCGTGGGTGAACACAATGTTTGAGGAGAATGTGCAGCTGTCAGTCACCGCGCCGGTGTCGATGCCATTCAGAATCACAGATTATTCTTTTTGGAAATATAACACCAGAATATGTCATCTTAACTAGTAAGAAACATCCACTTTTGTACTGGTTTTGACATTGTAGTAAATCGCGCTGATTAGCGGGTGAATCTGTTGTCACTGATGATTGTTGTTTGAACCTTTCTGGATCCGCCATCAAATTGATAATTTTAATTATATCAAATGCTGTGAGAAAAAGCTATAAATCTCCACCTGCAACATCCTCACACGCAATATAGCCGACTAGCCGAGACTCCTTCTTTATGTGTACAGATGTGACGTAATGACGCAAAGACATGCTCGAATCTCCCGCGGAAATCCACCAGTACCACTGGAGTGGATTATTACAAGCTTAACGGTTTGAATCGAGCTGAGGCAAGCGGATAGTTTTGAACACTGGCTGGTTATGCATTTTCTCAAATATGTATTTTGGATCATTTTTAAGCTACGGACTGCAGCTTTAACTTATTAACTATATAGCGAAACTTAAGTTTAGCGTCCAATTCTCACTATTAACAAGTTGCTCATTAACATGCATATTACTAAGATATTGGCTGTATATTAGTATTTTAAAGCACATATTAATGCCTTATTCTGGATCATATTCTACATCCCTTAATCCAAATACCTAACCTGAACAACTAGCTTACTAAACAGTGATAAACGGTCATTAGGAGTTTTTTGAAGCAAAAGTCATAGTTAACAGTTAGTTAATAGTCCGAATTGGACCCTAAAGTGTGACTATATATATATATATATATATTCATATATATTCCAGATAGCCTCCTTTCTTATCCATTGGTGCATGTGCAATAACACCACAGGCCATCACTTTACCTACTCTGCAAACTCCAAAATTTGTCTCTAATGTTATCTAAATAAAAAGGGCCTTGAAGTATTTAGCAAATATCTTCAGCATTATATGCCCTAAAGTGAGACTGCTAACCATCTGGCACACCATCATCAGGCTTTTAACAGCATGCAAAACATCTGTGGTCAGAGTTTGATGTCCATTACGGGAAGGCAAAGCTCTACTATTGGCTTGAGTGGTGACAGGCTGGATATCTGAGAATAAAGACCATCAAGGGGGAGGTAGATTAATGCCCGCATGGTCAGGCTAAAGCTGTTTGATACTGTCGGCTAGACACAGGTCCCATCTCAATTTGGTGGGCAGCGGAGATAAGCCTGCCAGTGGCGTGCTGAGCCGGTCCATCCGTATAGGTGCCAAATAGAATGATAAGAAGGCGAGTGTGAGCTGGAGGGTTACAGGCATATCTTGCCCGCACTGTACATTTTAGAATGGTAGCAATGTGCAAAAAGACCTTCCAATATAAGACGGCACAACGACCTCCATTTCCAACTCATACAAACATAGACACACAATTAAGTCTCTCTGCAAATCACTTTGAACTTTGAAAGGTCATAAAATGAACAGTTTCCAAATTCTCCATCCATCCATCTATTATTTCATTACAGACTGGGAAGTTTAATGGAATGTTTAAGCCGCGGGGTGTAAAGAATCAAGATTTGTAGTTTTGCAGTTGCTTATTGTGGATTTGGCCTCCTGCGGTCTCTATGGAAACCCCTGTCTGCTTCTGTAGTCTCTGTAAGAATTTAATATGTATACCTGCGTTCCCAGGGTGACCAGACGGCAGATAAAGCTGGTGTCAGTCACAGCTGTTCTTTGAGAACACATTCTTTATATTGCACTCATGATTTAATTGCTTGTGAGTAACACTTCACATTACAATATCATCCAGCTGAACTGCAGTGAATAGACCATCACTGATGTTGTAATAATTTGAGCACAATATCTGCATTGCTCTGGTCTATTGGCCATAGCAGAGCAACAATGCCATAGTTCTGAACTCCTTTGGCTGTTAGCAAGTGGAGGAATGTGTAGAATTCAATATTCATTTTGTTGTTTTTGTTTGTGTTTTACTTATACAGCATGAGGAAGGATGGATGGAGAGAAAAGGGGATATAGACATCACATTCACACACATGTTAGTAGTTTTGATTTGCTCAGTCAGTCACATGTTTCCACCTTGTGATCAAAACATGAATTGCAGCTGAAATTGTGCTGCTGTGACCCAGGGCTCCCCAAGTCACTTTAAAGTGTAAAATTACTGTATTATTATAATTTTAAAAACATTTTCTTACCCTGAAGAAGACTGTTTCGCTGAACGTGGGTTGTTTTTTTCCCCCATGTTTTTTTATTATTATTATTTTTTTTAATTTTCTATTATGAAATTGCCAGTCAAATAAAGGCTTTTTATCAATTCCTAAGAGTGCCTTGGATTTCCTTCTACTACATGTTATTGAATTCCCTAGAGCACCTTCATACACTTTTTTGAACTCCTTGAGCACCCTAGACATTTTTTTTGTCATACTGTAATGTTTTGAAGGAAGTCTCTTCTGCTCATCAAACCTGCATTTGTTTGATAAAAAAAATACAGGGAACAAATGTTATTGTGAAAAATTATTGAAATTTAAAATAATGGTTTCCTATTTAATATACTTTAAAATGTCACTTATTTCTATGATGCAAAGCTGAATTTTCAGTCTCATTACTCCAGTCTTCATTGTCACGTGATTCTTCAGAAATCATATATTGATTTGATACTCAGTTATTATCAATGTTGGAAACATTTGTGCTGCTTAATATTATTTTGGAACCTGGGATACTTTTTTCAGGATCCAAGTTAAAAATAAAAGCATTTATTCAAAATAGAAATCTTTTCTAACAATATAAATTGTTACTATCACTTCTTATCAATTTAACACATCCTTGTATAATAAAAAGTATTGATAGTGTATGGTAGTGAATATGGATAGTGTATGATGGTAGTGCATATTATTACAAAAGATTTCTATTTAAATAAATGCTGTTCTTATAGATATATTTACTTTTTATTCATCAAAGAATCCTCAAAGTGTTATAAAAGAAATATTAATCAGCACAACTGTTTCCAACATTGATAATAAATCAACATATTAGAATGATTTCTGAAGGATCATGTGACACTTCATGAAGACTGGAGTAATGATGCTGAAAATTGAGCTTTGCCATTACAGAAATAAATTAGATTTTACAGCATATTCAAATAGAAAACAAAATATTACTGTTTTTATTTAATGTATTTTTGATGGCTTGATGAGCCTAAGACACATGAATGGTACTGTATATACATATAATGTATATATACTGTATATTTAAAAAATGAAGGGAAGGTAAGATTGGGGAGCCAATTTAGTTATTAACATAACACAACGTAGGCCTACAATAATACAACATTCATAATTACATGTAAGAAAGATAGGATTGACATTGAAATCAGAGTAACGCAGCATCAATCGAACAGCTTTAACAATGGTAGAAACGTATGAAGGTAGATTTGTGTCTTTATTATTCAATCAAAAAAAATGTTGCTTCAATCAAAAAAAATATTTTCAATTAAAAAAACCTTCACTTCAATGAAAAAAAAACTTTTCAATCAAAGAAAAAAAGTATTTGAGTCCAAAAATATATTTGAGACTCAAAAAAATACATTTGAACACTGCTTTTCTTTGATTGAAAATGTTTTCTTTGATAGAAGTCTGTTTTTTTTTGTTTAAAGCAACCTTTTTAATTAAAGTAACATTGTTTTTTGATTGGACCATATAATGGGTAGGACATTTGTGTCTTTATCATTCAATCAAAAAAGAAGTTGCTTCAAACAAACAAACAACAGAATCAATACAAAAGTCACTTCAATGAAAAGATAAACATTTTCAAATATAGAAAATCATTTTTGAATGCAAATAAAATATTTGAGACTCCAAAAATTGCATTTGAACACCTTTTGTTTTAATTGAAAATGTTCTCTTTGATTGAAGTAATCTTTTTTGTGTTTGGGCCATACATGGGTAGGACATTTGTGTCTTAATCATTTAATTCCAAAAAAGTTGTTTCAATCAAAAAAAAAATATTTTCAATCAAAGAAAAAACTTTTCAAAAGCAAAAAAATTTTATTTACCTCGTGTATAAAAAAGTATTGAAGAGAATGTGTGTTTTCGTTGTTTTTGTTTTTTATTTGAAGTGAAAAAAATTTAGAATTTCAAATTGTTTTGATTGAATCCTTTTTTTTTTTGAAGTGCAAAAAGTTTTGAAGTTCAAACTTTTTTTTGATTGAATCATTTTGACACAAACGTTCCGCAGTGGGCGGGTGGTTCTCTGTTGGTCAGACATGTTTGATTGACAAGTGTCTACACCAACGACATCTTTCTGACAAAGAAGTCATGTTCGCCACTCGCCAGCAGCTTTTTTAGAGGGGATAAAATCTTTGCGTGGCAGGGGGATCTGCTACTCGACCGGCCACGGATATATGTGCCTTATATGCACTGCATTATATAGCGCCTGCCACTCGAACTTACACAATATTTACAGTAAATGCAGCGCATATTCCCCGACAGAACGGTACGCACAATAGGTCAATATTCACCATTAACCAAACGCTTTTCACCTGCCTAGCCACAAGATTTCTCACTGTTTACACCTATCAGACACTCCTAATGGTAGGCCTACACGAGAGCACACATACAGTATAGCCTACAATACAGATCTTATTTACACATTTATCATCTGATCATATATTTTATTCGTTCTTTTTGCCCGTATTGGAGCGCGTATAATAACGTGCAATCCATCTCTTATTTACCTTTTTGTCATCTTATATTATATTTTATTTGCTCTTTTTATGCGTATGGGAGTGCGCTGGCATGGCTCTATTAAGCGTCGCGCCGGCCACACCAGCCACACGATCTCTCTCTATTTACACCTAATGGTAGCTACACGAAAGCACACATAGTGCAATACAGATCTCATTTACCCATTTATCGTCTGATCTTGTATTTTATTCGCTCTTTTTATGCGAACGGGTCGTGGCTCTAAGCATCGCCAGCCATACCAGCCACAAGATCTCTTACCAACCTGTTTACACCCATCAGACACTCCGATTGATGCACATGTGAAAACAGACAGTGCAATCCTGCTCTTAAGTATCTTTTTTGTCATCTTATTTTATATTTTATTTGCTCTTTTTGTCCATAATGGAGCGTGCGCGTCACCTAGCGTCGCGCCTGCCACAAGATCTCTCACTGTTTACATGAGACACTCAGATGAGAGCAAATAAAGTCCAATCCATCTCTTATCTACCTTTTTGTAATTTTTTCTTATATTTTATTTGCTCTTTTTGCCCGTATTGGAGCCATCTTCGCAGTAGTGAACGCGCCGAGAGAAATGCTCATTTCATATGGATTAAATATAATCTGAGAGTAGAATAATCTATTTATTTTCGTTTTGAATTGTTTTGTTTAAAATTAGGCTAGACATTTCTACCTTTCTAGATGTAGCCTATTTATCATGTCTTTGAGAAACGTGCAAAGCAAAAAGTTCATGATTTTATTGCTATGCCTATATGTTTGCTTTGCTTCTTATTTATTAAATCCTGGGAATTGGTTGATCAAACATTGATTAAAATCAAGATGCAATTTATTAAAAACGAAATTCACTTTAAAGAAAGGCTTTATTAAAAAAAACAAACTTAATGGAGTGGTCAAAATCATTCTCCTTCAGAATGTCAATCGGAGAATCACGCAACTATGAGAAATATTGCGAAATCTTGTGACTGGCGCACCACGAAACGTGCTCATATGCTCACGAAACATATCCCCATAGATATGTATGCATGTCCCCACCACTTTTTGCCAGGGTCGATTTTGTACCCACCACTTTTGAAACATCTCGCGGCGCCGAGAAAAAAAAAATGAATGCGTCATTGTACCCAGCACTTTTGAAAATGCTCTTCCGAATACGTCTCTCCGTCCCCCAGCACATTTCAAACCAAACCAAACTGACGCCCGTACACAAGAGCAGGATAACACTGTCTGTGTGCTCTCGTGTATTAATCGGAGTTTCTGATAGTAAACAGTGAGAGATCGTGTGGCTGGTGTGGCTGGCGCGATGCAGAGCCACAAGATCAAATGATAAATAGATAATATCCTGTAAGGATAAAAACTTGCTGGCGAGTGGCGAACATGACTTCTTTGTCAGAAAGATGTCGTTGGTGTAGACACTTGTCAATCAAACATGTCTGACCAACAGAGAAGCACCCGCCCACTGCGGAACGTTTGTGTCAAAATGATTCAATCAAAAAAAATTGAACTTCAAAACTTTTTGCACTTCAAAAAAAATTAATTATTCAATCAAAACAATTTGAACTTCTATTTTTTTTCACTTCAAATAAAAAACGAAAACAACGAAAAAAACACATTCTCTTCAATACTTTTTTTATTCACGACGTAAATATATATATATATTTTTTTTTTTGCTTTTGAACAGTTTTTTCTTTGATTGAAAACAACTTTTTTGGAATTAAATGATTAAGACACAAATGTCCTACCCATGTATGGCCCAAACACAAAAAAGATTACTTCAATCAAAGAGAACATTTTCAATTAAAACAAAAGGTGTTCAAATGCAATTTTTGGAGTCTCAAATATTTTATTTGCATTCAAAAATGATTTTCTATATTTGAAAATGTTTATCTTTTCATTGAAGTGACTTTTGTATTGATTCTGTTGTTTGTTTGTTTGAAGCAACTTCTTTTTTGATTGAATGATAAAGACACAAATGTCCTACCCATTATATGGTCCAATCAAAAAACAATGTTACTTTAATTAAAAAGGTTGCTTTAAACAAAAAAAAACAGACTTCTATCAAAGAAAACATTTTCAATCAAAGAAAAGCAGTGTTCAAATGTATTTTTTTGAGTCTCAAATATATTTTTGGACTCAAATACTTTTTTTCTTTGATTGAAAAGTTTTTTTTTCATTGAAGTGAAGGTTTTTTTAATTGAAAATATTTTTTTTGATTGAAGCAACATTTTTTTTGATTGAATAATAAAGACACAAATCTACCTTCATAGAAACGACAACATAAATAAGAAGTTCTCAAACCTGTAAGATCCACACTGCATATACGTTATCTGGAGAACTTTCCTTCAGAGACAATTTGCGCTGAAAAGGGGCAACAAAGGCCGTTTTAACAAATGTATTCACAACAAGTCCCAAAAAACAAACATTTAACGTTAGCATGATAAACAAACTCTGAAATCTAAGGTTAAGTCCTTCCCTCATTATTGTTTACTCTGTTGTAGGTAGTACAAAAAAAGAGCAGAGCACTAACACACAAATTTAACTTATTTTAACTTTAGCTTAATGAAACTGTCAAAACTGTAAAAGTTGCTTGATGAGTAAGTTAGCTACGGTCATTTGCCTTGTCAACTCTTAAAAATGTTTTGTTTTTAGACAGGATATAACTTACATTTTCTTGTAATGAGCCTGCATGATGTTATAAATCGTGCGAATGTTTTTATTTTGCTAAACAGCTAAACAAACAAATTTCGTCGACCTCGTCTGCAAACTTAACTCGACCAATCAAATGCGTATCAGTAATTAAAGGGGCCGCAGTCATTTTGATCAAATCTATACTCGTCATTAATTAACTATTTATTTTGTTGGTTCGAATACATTCTATTAAAAGTTTGCCGCATCTGTATTGCTATGCTATTGCTAATTCAGTTTAGGGTTTTAAATTGTGAATCTTGCGGGGAAATATTATCATCATTCATTATACATAATGGAAAATGGATGTAAAATGAAAACTCAATCATGGACACACAAAAAATTATTTAATCAATTAACATTTAATTTTAAATTACAATTGAAGGAACACATTATACAATCAATCACTGCATTCCGTTGTATTCCAGAAGATGGCAGTAAAAGAATAGGCTATCTTTATTTGAGCTTTGAGGGGAATTTCAAATTATGAAATGACCTCAACAAACATTTGTATACTGTAATATCCAACTTTACTATTTACTTCACTGAAATTATTTACAAATGACAGAACATGATCAAGATAGGTATCAATTTCCTATCTGATACTCGATACACTTACATTTCATCTTTTGCTGCTGTTGGGGGGGGGGAAAGTATCATGCAATCATATAGCCTATATTTTATGGTTTAAGCAATAGCCTATGGTATGACTAACTTTATGGATAGAATTGATTTTTTTTTTTTTTTTTTTTTTTTTTTAGTTGGGGCACAACAAAATATTGTAATTAAATAAAACAGTCGATTTTAATGATGGCAGTTGGAATGTAGGGTATTGAATATGACATGGCTATTCATACTACATCAAGCTTATTCTCTGGTACTTTTTTTTATTTTATTTTAATTTTAGATTCGTCTAATTGGTCACTTATTTCCACGACAACTGCATTAATTAGTCGCACTACAATGTTGACTATAGCACGGAGACACCTCTACTTCAGGACCACGGACAGCGACCGCTGCAATTCAGCTCAATGTAAAGCGGAACTCTCTCCAATGGAAGGTAACAGGCCTACTTAAAATACGACAGAATTAATAATAATAATAATAATAAAGCTATTTCATAAACTTTCGAGACATGAAATCGAGACAATGAGTCTTCTGCATTATTCCAGTTATACAGTATAAAATGGTTTAGCCAATATATAAAAAGATTAATATAAAACATGTTGATTATACATTCCTGGGGGTAAAAGTGGCCTAATCCCAAAATGGCTAAACACTAAGCTTTTAATTGTCTTAACCACAAATCATTGGTCAGGAAATTAGCAAAATTTTAAGCAAAAGCATTACTTGAAGAGCCATTACTGTCTCAGAAAAACATCAAATACAGAATAAAGTTGTCAGAACATGGGAACTTGAGTGAAGTGGTGATGTTGGTCTTCGAAATCTGCTGAGAAATATAATAATAAATGCATCTCTACCACAGTGATGCACGGATATCATTGTGTGGGGAGACTTTTTAGCTTTTGGTATTGGTTATCTGCTTCACTTTAAAAAGTAATTTAATGCTTTGAAGTAGCCTACATGAGAATATTTCAGAATGGCTTGCTTCCCACAAATGAAGAGTTGTTGTTATCTAAAGAGGAATCATCAGATATAATTTTTTTAACAAGACAATGGCCCTGCCCATATAGCAAAGACAACCAAGAAGTGGCTTGAGAACAAGCCGATGAAACATTTTTCAACTACTCATGAACTGTTTGACATTGCATTTACATTGCACTGAATCTCTCACTCCCAGTAAAAAAAATGTCTGCAAGTTGGATGCAAAGTTTCTTTATCTACATTATTTGTAAAATTCTTGCTTATTTCCTGACCAGTTATTTGCATTTAGCAGTTTTTGGCTTGGGCCTTTCTTTCCTCTGAGAAGAGTATTACCTGATATAAAAAGAACCAGGAAGCAAATAATAATGATAAAATGATTATAAGAAGAAACCATATGTAATTGTAGGCAGTTCACACACTCTCTTTCTGTTCATTTGGCTCCTCATCAACATTCTCTGTTAAATAAAAAAAGATGAAAAAAAGAGAAAATAAATTTTGCAATATCCTCACAATTTACAGTCTAGACATGCACCAGCCGGTAACTAAGCTGAAATCAGATGACAATAAGTAAGATGGTGAACAAATTATTATGTTTTTTTTAGATGAAATTGGTTGTCTGAGGTGAACATAATGAGACGCTTCTGATTGAAACCGACTTTTCCCTTACAGCTCCAACATTATGTTCACAAGACATGAAATCATCATAATTCTCCAGCATTTCCTTTTTAAATTTACAGCAGATTTAAATATTTGTCATGCCAAAACAAATAGTGAAAAACTAAACAGTAAAAATCACCTTCTCTCAAGGTTGTGACATCATCATAAGTCTCATCCATGCGATCTGTGTCGAAATACAGAGATAACATCACAAGCACCGCTCTAAACAAGCACTAAGTGACATCTGCTCTCTGACTTCATATTTATTTAGAAGTAATATTTTTTATGGGAAATTCTCACAATTGAGTAAATCGATGATGGCATCATAGTCCTCTGTAGCCTCTTTATCCATGTTGTCTGCATCAATTAAAAATAAAACATCAATAAAGCATACACTAAGAAAACTCAGAATGAATTTTCAGTACAAATAACCGAAAATTCAGAAAATTACCAGCCCCTTTTCCGTTTTTCTACATTGTTTTTTAACATTTTCCTTAAAGTCTAGAACCATTATAACAACCAAAAAGTTGTTAAATGATAAACAGCATTCAGAAAGGCTGACATGGATGTCTCTCGTCACACTAACACCTGTGTGCGCTCTCACTGACTGCAGTACAAACACAGCGCTGTGGTTTTCACTGCTGAATTCAGTGGTTAACAGCAGGAAGCCCAACAGGATTAACATTTTTTTACTTTAACCGTCAAAAAGACCTGTAGAATCATTAAACGTCAGAATGGTACAAATATAATAAAATTCACAAATACTTTCATGCTTTGACAGTTCATATGTAAATAGTTTTGTCATTGTTATCATTAATAATGGTGATCATTTCACCTGATGAGATTGTGATGTTAACAGGCCTGTGATGAATCTCCTCATAAACGGCCTCAGTCGTCGTCCTGTGTCTCCTCTTAGAGAGAGCTGTGTGTGTGGACAGACAAACCTGCTGTCAGTTCACAACACATGACTGATCACACACTGAATAAGACACACTATGACAGTCTCTGGATCTCTCCTACCTCTCCTCATCACTCTGTTCTGCTGAACCAGTATAAGCAGTGGCACTAAGAGCAGTACAAGCAAAACTCCCAGTACAACCACAAGCACAGAGAGAGACGCTGCTGGAGGAGTTTGTGGAGGAGTGACTGATGTTGAGCGCACTGTCTGAGAAACTGGACGAGAAGATGATGTTGTTGTGGCAGGAGTAGTGGACACTGACAAATCTGCCAAAACACACACAAACACATTCAAAATCATGCAAATACACAAAGATTATTAGTATAAAATGACTACTATTGTACAGTGTGTTGCTGTGACCTGCACATGTGAGTCCAGCGTGATCTTTGTGGGAACAGTCAGTGTGGTTCTTCAGGGAGTGAGGACAGTCCCACAGGTGAATCTCATTCCCTCTGCACTCGACTCTGTTCATCCACACAACACCTTCACCAGCACCAAACACTGAATTCCCATCAGCCCTCAGTGCGTCTCCACAACCCAGCTGCCTGCAGACCACCTGAGCATCGCTGATGTCCCACAGATCAGCACAGACTGAACCCCACACAGCGTTATGATACACCTCCAGCCTCCCAGAGCACCGGCCCAAACCTCCACTCAGTCTGAGAGGAACATGCTCTAAAATATATACATGTGGGGACTCAGTAATCTATTACCAGCAAGGCAAGCATACATGATTGCTCACATTAACTCACTTGAACACTGTCTCTGGTGAGGAGATGCTGAACATGTCAGACAACTGTGTGGTGACTCAAGACTCTGTTTCTCTGAGATTACAAAGTGAAATTTAACAATTATATGTTTTAGGTGAACACTAAACTCTAAGCTAAAAGTTTGACAACTTATGATTATAGTTTGCTGTAAAAATTACTCTAAAATCAAGAAATTAGTACATAGTGTTACATTAAGTCTTACCAAAGCAAGTGATATTGGCCACCTCATTATCATAACAGTTGTTCTGTCCCCAGGGTGAAGATGGACACTGCCACAATGTTTTGTCATGTTTTCGACATTTAAAATGATCTAACCAATTAGGAGCAGATCTCAGACCCACAGAATTACTGGGTTCACTACCAGATCTTCCACAGTTCAGCTCTTGACAGATCAGACTCGCTGTGTCTCTGTCCATCTGGTTCCAGCACACATTACCCCAGGATCCATTGTAGAAAACCTCCACATTCCCTTCACAGCCCTCAGTTAACCTGATCTCTTTAAACTCTAGATGGAAAATGTTAAATTCAATTCATTTATTTTTATTTTTGTAAATCAACAAAATACTATTTGATTCCAAATACTACATTAATATTACTTTATTGTTATATATTGAAAGCAGCAGCTGCTGGTCAATTATTTGCAATAATTTCTTAAAATGTGTTTAACTTCACCTGAGCACACGACTCCTACATCCTCCTTGTGTTGACAGTCATGTTTCCCCCAGCCTGGAGAAGAGCAGTTCCACAGGGACGTCTCATTCCCCTCACACTCCACCTCATCCAGCCATATGTGTCCAGAACCAGGACCAAACCAGGCTGGTACCTGCTGGTTACTGAGGGCCACTCCACACTGCAGCTGTCTGCACACCACATGGGCATCTTTAATATCCCAGGAGTCATCACACACTGTCCCCCATGAGCCGCTGTGAAAAACCTCCAGCCTCCCTGCACAGTCTCCCCCAGAACCCACCAGCCTGATGGACCCGCGGCCTGATATTCAGAGAGAGAAAAACACATTATTGATCACCAACAACTGAAGAATCTGCCCAGATGTTGTTGTGCTCACCAAGGCAGGAGATTGACAGCTGTTGTGTGGAGCTGCAGTTGAGAGTTTGTGGAGAGCTGCAGTTCCCCAGATGAGATTCACTCCCAGAGCACTGGAAGCCCGTCACACACTCATGACTGTGTTCAGGACTGGATGAAGAGGAGCCGGAGAAGTTCAGCACAGAGCCACAGCCCAGCTGTCTGCAGACCACAGAGGATTCAGTGAGACTCCAGGAGTCCAGCAGAACTCTCCTCCAGACCTGATGGATGGAAACTTCCAGCTCCCCCTCACACTGTCTCTCTCCAGACAACCGCACCAGACCGTCATGAACAGACAGAGAGGAATCTAGAGAGATGATCTCATCTTTTACTAAAATAGGAATTTTGTTATAACATTAAAAGAGCATAATGCTCTCTGTGTCAAATAAGTTTACCAGAGCAAATGACTCCAACATCTCGTCCATGAGAACATTCAGCTCGACTCCATGAAGAGACGGAACATTCTGAGAGTTTTGTTTCATTCCCGTCACAATCAAACACATCAGCCCAGATTTCACCACTTCCCTCTCCAAACCAGTCTGATCCCACAACAGACACAGCAATCCCACAATTCAGCTGTCTACAGAGGACACTGGCAGCTCTCATATCCCAGCATGCATCACACACTGAGCCCCATTTACTGAGGAACCGAAGCTCCACTCTTCCAGAACAAGAGTCTGGGCCGTTTACCAGTCTGAGATCTGTGTAACCTGCACAAAGGTTATTGAAAAAAAAAAAAAAAGTTTTAGGACACTTCATTAATCTCTTTATGTGTGCAATATAAGTAAAGAGAGGTCAAATATGACTTAACCAGAGCATATTACTCCTACAGAAGTGTTATGAGGACAGTGTGTATTTAATGATGTGGACGTAGGACAGAACACAAATTGAGACTCATTTCCTCTGCACTGAATCTCTTGTGTCCACATCTGAGCGTCTCCTTTTCCAAAAGCATCTTCTCCCAGCACCTGTACAGGAGCCCCACAGTCCAGCTCTCTACACACAACCTCTGCATCCTGCTGGTCAAAGGCAGCGTCACACACTGACACCCACGTCTTTACTTTAAGTATCTCTAATCGTCCAGCACACAGATGAGATCCATTAGTGAGTCTGGGAAGGCGACCTGTGTTTAGATTATATAAATAAACAGCATTAAAACTACATTTCATTATTAAGAGAAGAACATCAATTCTGTTCAGTTTAATTTGCCAACAAGACATTTAGGAAGATTCTTACCTAAGCAAATGACTCCAGCATCTTCATCGTGACCACAGTTATTTTCACCCCATCGTTTTGTTTTACAGTTCTTCAATGTTGACTCTGTTTCAGCACACTTAACTTCATCCATCCATATTGGACCTGATCCTTGTCCAAAGTGAGCAAGACTAACTGCACGCAATGCTTTACCACAGCCCAGCTCTCTACACACCACACCAGCAGCTTTTATATCCCAGCCATCATCACACACTGTTCCCCACTGACCTCTATGAAGAACCTCCACTGTACCAGCACAGGGACCGTGACCACCAACCAGCCTCACATTACCTGTACACAAGAGATTGTTTATCTATGAAAGTCCATTCATTTACAGATATTATGTTACTTTTTTGCAGTTCACTTCAATGGTTTTGTGGTGTGAAAAATCACTTATGCATTTCACTCAATTATAATGAAGTCATAAAAACTGAATGTATAATATTATAACACATCGAACCACAAAACCATTTAATGCAATTACAAAAAAAAAGGAAAGAAAGAAAGAAAAAGAATCAGTGAAAATTTAAACTTTTGCTTCCAGAAGCATTTGAAAAAAAAAAAAATTAATTGAATAAATGAATATCAGTACGAAAATATAAAACAATCATCTACAGTAACATTTGAAGTGGATCAAAACCTTTCATCAAAGTTATACATGAATTTTGAACAATACCCGTTTGTGTCTTAGGACAACTTTGATTAACTTTTTTTGATCCACTTCAAATGTTGACTACTGTGTAGAACTACGATTTTAAAACTTGTAATGCTACACAGGAATATCCTTGTGTTAACTATGAATATACTTTTATTTAATAATATGTTGAAAGGAACTGACTAACCCTTTAACTGAGTGTAAAATACCTGCACTGGTGAGTGTAATGACGGTGGACATCAGAAAGACTGTAAGACAGCTCTTCATCTTCTTCTGCAGGACAAACTTTTCATCAGCTCTCTCAGCAAATCTGAAGAAAAAGAGACTGTTGTCTGCTCTGGTGAGAAAGATAAAGGTAGAGAGAGGAGGGGTTTCTCATGACCACCAATCACATTCAGAGTTAAACTTCAAGAGAACAGATACAACGACAAAACAGCAAATATATCTCCATATATGTCAAAAGAACGCCTCTGCTGATGAACGGTACTCTTCCACCTTTCAGACACTTTACTGAGGAGACACACACATGATAAAGTGCTGACAAAGTCACCCAGCTGTCATGAGAGTGAACGTGGGAAACACTTCAGTGTACACACTGCGCCAAAGTCTGACACCTGCAGAGAAGAGATACAAGCACTGATAACTAACTGCTGACGACAAACACTGAGAAGACAGAGAGACATATCAAAGGTCAAATCCAAAAAAAAGTTTATAATGTTTCTTAGAATTGCATTGAACTTTTGGATTTCGTGTGCAGAAAACAGTTTATTGAAACAAAATGGCACAACATTTCAAAACAAGAATACAAATTCAAAACAAGAATACAATTTGACAGAAATATTAAACAAGTACATAAAATGCATGCTGTAGTCATGCCCTGTATGTAAAGAAAAAACCCTCTGCAGGACATAAAGTGAACAACACGCTCTTCTGCTCAGTTCAAAGAGTCATTACATTCTTTTGAGGGAAAGATCCTTGATCACAGCTACTGTTTGTCAACTTATTTCCTAATTCCAACATTCTTTAGCACAATAAATATGTTCACCATCAGTGGGTATGCATCAGTATACATGGTACAATTTGCTAACAGTGGAAATTAGAATTGAGTACACACCTGAGAGCAGGAGGGTTTACCCATCCACCCTCCTTTGAGTGTATGTTATCTGAAAACTCTTAAAAATCTTGTTACCTTTTGTTTTACTTATTTGGAAATAGTTAGGACACTTATACATCAGTCACTTGTAGACATTTCAAATAATACTAAACACATAAAACTGTATGATAGTTGTTCAAATTAAAACCATATAGATTATTATGTGAGTTTGGGTGATCTCTGCAAGATGGGGGATGTGGGGAAGAAGTGTGTGTGAGTGTTGAAGTGTTAATTTGCCAAGGTCCTTCGTCTCATAGACCAGTGGTCTATCTCTTCAACCAGTTTCCAGTTTTCCAGTCTTACACAGTGGGTGTGGTTTCAGTTATAAAGTCCCTCCCTGTTTTCCTGGCTCCTCCCCCACATCATCATAGTCTGTTATTAGAAAACAAGAGCAAATTAATTTATCAATATATGCTTTAAAAAGTATTATAAATAAACACATCAACATTGGCAGTCAAGTTAAATGAGCTATCATGATCACAGAAATCGATATTATAAAGCGATTATAAAAATTAAACAAATTCAGAGTAAGGTAAAAACGTGTCAGTAACGTACCAAACATGTCACTCATACATTCCCTGACATTCTTGACATCATCATACTCCTCCTGAACACCTTTTAATTTAAATGTTTCTATTATTAATTACGTGAGTTTATATGCCACTATAATCTGAAGACAAACAAACAAACAAAGAAAAAAAAAGGTAATTTGAGAGAGTAATTTGAATCCCACACCTGCTTTATCATTGGAGAATTGTCGTACAATTATGACATCATCATAGTTTTCTGGCAAGTCAAAAGAGACAAATAAACAAAAAATAAATAAATGCAGCCATTAAATGTGCAAGATTTGGGATTTTGAAACAGTGCATATGTATAATTAAAATTTATATAAATCTATATTGTTAAAACCTGTAAAAATGATTATAAGAAATAAACCTGTATCACGAGATCTCAGTCCAACAGTGATTATGTCATCATAATTCTCAGGTGTGATTTGCTGCTTTTCTAAATGAGATAACAACGACAACTCCTTTTACTATTCATAGGCCCAATAGTTAATTTAATGTTGAGAAATCAGTTAAAGTCACTGACCTTCATTTGGTCCTTCAGTGGTGATGTCATTATGGTAGTGAGGTGCGGCTCCTACTGCAGATAAAAAAAAAAAAAAACGAAAAAGAAAAAAGAGATTCAATAAATCTTAAATAAATAAATGTTAATTATTATAATAAATAATAAATAAATTTGATACTAATAAATACATTTGAACTGTTACATGTTGGATGGTTTATATTATTTAAAATCGTATTATTTAAATGTTTTTAATTAATTTAATCCATTCAATTCTTTGTGTAGCATATTTGAGTTATGTTGATTTATATTTGAGTCCTCTAACCTGAAAGAAGCTCATCAGCATCTTCATACCCAGAATGCTGTTCTTCTGAAAGAACACTTCCTATTATGGAGAAGTAGATTCATCAGACACACATTCACAGTTGTAAATCAACCAAAATCCCCATTCCTTTGAATCTCAACACTAAACCTGTATCATTTCAGATACACAATAAAGTCCCACAACTGGATCTGATTTATTCTACTCTCAGTCACCTATGAATTAAGTGTTTATGATCTCCACAAATCAGACTCTATGACATTTACTGACCCCTCTGAGTGACGAAACTCTGTCTATTAGAGGGTCTGTGACGAAGCTCCTCATAAACGGCCTCAGTCGTCGTCCTGTGTCTCCTCTTAGAGAGATCTGTGTGTGTAGACAGACAAACCTGCTGTCAGTTCACAACACATGACTGATCACACACTGAATAAGACACACTATGACAGTCTCTGGATCTCTCCTACCTCTCCTCATCACTCTGTTCTGCTGAACCAGTATAAGCAGTGGCACTAAGAGCAGTACGAGCAAAACTCCCAGTACAACCTCAAGCACAGAGAGAGACGCTGCTGGAGGAGTTTGTGGAGGAGTGACTGATGTTGAGCGCACTGTCTGAGAAACTGGACGAGAAGATGATGTTGTTGTGGCAGGAGTAGTGGACACTGACAAATCTAACAAAACACACACACACACATTTAAAATCATGCAAAGAGACAAAGATTATTAGCATTAAAATGACTACTATTGTTCAGTGTGTTGCTGTGACCTGCACATGTGAGTCCAGCGTGATCTTTGTGGGAACAGTCAGTGTGGTTCTCCAGGGAGTGAGGACAGTCCCACAGGTGAATCTCATTCCCTCTGCACTCGACTCTGTTCATCCACACAACACCTTCACCAGCACCAAAGACTGAATTCCCATCAGCCCTCAGTGCGTCTCCACAACCCAGCTGCCTGCAGACCACCTGAGCATCGCTGATGTCCCACAGATCAGCACAGACTGAACCCCACACAGCGTTATGATACACCTCCAGCCTCCCAGAGCACCGGCCCAAACCTCCACTCAGTCTGAGAGGAACATGCTCTAAAACACACACAGCAACATCACTGATCAGGTGTTCTAAATTACACACAGAAGACAACACAATAATATCCAGAAGAGTACTATCAGAACAGCAGTGCCTACAGGGGAAATATTTGTGTTTCGTGAGATTAATTCCAGTCACATAACTGTTATGATATTCTTCGCCATCAAATTAATTACCTGAACGCTGTCTCTTGTAGGAAGATGTAGAACTTGTCAAATAGCTTCGAGGGGACTCAAGACTTTTATGTTCTGGATTCAGAAGTTAGAGCGTTATAAACATTATTATTTTTTGTTAATTAATATTATTATTAATAATACACGTGCTAATGTTAAGTAATTAAACTTTAAAGTGTTACCAAAAAAAGTAAAAAAAAAAGATATGTCTCCATAATGCTGAGTTGCTGACAATATACAGTGTCGCAATGACTGTCTTTTGGCAGTGCCGCAGCTGTCAAGAGTTCAATGTGAGTAGATGACATGAAGTGGTCCGAGTTAGTCTACACTGATTAGAGTTTTGTCCAAAAAAATTTATCAGCACTCTACGGAGTCCCTAAAGGGACCTTTGTAAAAATGTATTTTAACTTCTGCAAGAGCTGCAAGCCATGGTCCTTTTCTCTCATCAGTATTTGCCACAGTATGCAATTAATACATGTTTGTGAGGTAGTGATCAAAACAGTTTAATTTCTTAATTTTACTGGCTTGACCCTGAGTTTTTTTGTTTTTTTAAATCTTAGTAGTGTTCAAAAAGTTTCTTTTTAATGAATTCAGTTGCTGTGTTTATCTAGTAATAACATGGGTTACTATGGAGACCACAAATAGGACAACGGAAGTTTGACTCTGTCATGACAGCTCTCATTAGTTGCTCAGGAAAAAAAGGTGGAGAATATATTATATATTATACCTTACCTGTGCAGGTGATTTTGGCCACTTCATTTTCACCACAGTCATTCTGTCCCAAGGGTAAAGATGGACACTGCCACAGATTTGAATCATGTGGTCGACATTTTACTTTATCCAGCCAGTTACGAGCTGAATCCACCCTTGTTATAGAATTGGAAAAAGTACCAGATCTTCCACAGTTCAGCTCTTGACAGATCAGACTCGCTGTGTCTCTGTCCATCTGGTTCCAGCACACATTACCCCAGGATCCATTGTAGAAAACCTCCACATTCCCTTCACAGCCCTCAGTTAACCTGATCTCTTTAAACTCTAGATGGAAAAAGACAAGCTCAATTCTGGCTGAGCTATATACTGTATATATATATATATATATATATCTCAAACATTTCCACTTGAGTACCTGAGCACACGACTCCTACATCCTCCTTGTGTTGACAGTCATGTTTCCCCCAGCCTGGAGAAGAGCAGTTCCACAGGGACGTCTCATTCCCCTCACACTCCACCTCATCCAGCCATATGTGTCCAGAACCAGGACCAAACCAGGCTGGTACCTGCTGGTTACTGAGGGCCACTCCACACTGCAGCTGTCTGCACACCACATGGGCATCTTTAATATCCCAGGAGTCATCACACACTGTCCCCCATGAGCCGCTGTGAAAAACCTCCAGCCTCCCTGCACAGTCTCCCCCAGAACCCACCAGCCTGATGGACCCGCGGCCTGATATTCAGAGAGAGAAAAACACATTATTGATCACCAACAACTGAAGAATCTGCCCAGATGTTGTTGTGCTCACCAAGGCAGGAGATTGACAGCTGTTGTGTGGAGCTGCAGTTGAGAGTTTGTGGAGAGCTGCAGTTCCCCAGATGAGCTTCACTCCCAGAGCACTGGAAGCCCGTCACACACTCATGACTGTGTTCAGGACTGGATGAAGAGGAGCCGGAGAAGTTCAGCACAGAGCCACAGCCCAGCTGTCTGCAGACCACAGAGGATTCAGTGAGACTCCAGGAGTCCAGCAGAACTCTCCTCCAGACCTGATGGATGGAAACTTCCAGCTCCCCCTCACACTGTCTCTCTCCAGACAACTGCACCAGACCGTCATGAACAGACAGAGAGGAATCTGAGGGAAATATGTGGCATTTTATCAAGATATTGCAAGATTTATACGGTCGCTTTGCATTGTAAATCAGGTTTATTGACAAAATATACACACTTTCAGTTGTTTGTAATGAACAAATCAAACAATAGTTATTGAGATAACTCAACACACAAAAAAATGTTTATAGAAAAGGGATCTCATTGAGGGGTTGAATCATTTTGAAACTGCAGAAGTCATACAAATGTGCAATTTCAGTTAAATTTGGGGAAACTAAAACATTTGTTGTGTTGAGCTGTTTCAATTACTTTTGTTTGATTTGTTCATTGCAAACATCTGAAAGTTAATAAATTCTGCCAATAAACCTGATTTGCAATGGGGGTTAAATAATTTCAATTACAAATGTAGGTAATTTAATTTTTTTTTCAACAAAATTCCCTCACCAGAGCAAATGACTCCAACATCTCGTCCATGAGAACATTCAGCTCGACTCCATGAAGAGACGGGACATTCTGAGAGTTTTGTTTCATTCCCGTCACAATCAAACACATCAGCCCAGATTTCACCACTTCCCTCTCCAAACCAGTCTGATCCCACAACAGACACAGCAATCCCACAATTCAGCTGTCTACAGAGGACACTGGCAGCTCTCATATCCCAGCATGCATCACACACTGTGCCCCATTTACTGAGGAACCGAAGCTCCACTCTTCCAGAACAAGAGTCTGAACCGTTCATCAGTTTAGCCTCTGTGTAACCTGAATAAAGAACATTAAAATAAAGGTTAAAATAAAGTATAAAGCAGCTGACAGATAACATGTTTTAAATACAAAAAATTAGACACTAAATATTATATTTTACCAGAACAGATCAGACCCACATTAGAGTCACTGGTACAGCTTTGTTTGTGTGATAATGAAATTGAGCAAAATGAGATCTGAGACTCATTTCCTCTGCACTGAATCTCTTGTGTCCACATCTGAGCGTCTCCTTTTCCAAAAGCATCTTCTCCCAGCACCTGTACAGGAGCCCCACAGTCCAGCTCTCTACACACAACCTCTGCATCCTGCTGGTCAAAGGCAGCGTCACACACTGACACCCACGACTGATCATCAAGTATCTCTAACCTCCCAGAGCAGAGGTGAGATCCATTAACGAGTCTGGAAGGTTGATGACCTGTTAATATTACAAGAATGACAGTGCACAGTAGACAAAACAAATGCTTGATAGTTAAATACAATACACATACAAACAGTTTTCCAAACAAAATATTCTTCATGTAAAAACAAATGAATGGGCAATCAGTTAAATTATTTACTCGAACAGATGACACCGGCTTCATAACTGTGAGTACAGGCATGTATGTTCCATCCAGATGACCCACAGTTCTTCAGTGTTGACTCTGATCCAGTGCATAATACAACATCCATCCAGATTGGTCCTGATCCTGGTCCAAAATGAGCATTACCCAGAGCATCTACAGGTTCTCCACAGTCCAGCTCTCTACACACCACTGCAGCATCAGTCATATCCCAGCCACCATCACACACTGTTCCCCACTGACCTCTATGAAGAACCTCCACTCTACCAGCACAGCGACTGTTCCCACCAACCAACCGCACATTCTTTTTATCTAAATGACAGAAAAATACAGATAGAGAGTATAGATGCATCTCTGTAAGCACACAAGCACACATCAGTATATTGTGTACACAAATTCGGCACTGGTAAAGCACACTGGCTCACTACACATTTGGACACTGATTTAAAATTCCCCATGACATGACTAGGTGCTTGTGACATAAAACGTACCACTGGTAGGCTATTTATCAACAACAAACAGAACATTTTTCTGACATTTTTTATGCTGTGTAAAGTCTAAAGTATGTCATGAAATATACTTTGATTTAGAGATAAAGCACTCCTCCTTTTATGCTTCCACTCCTCCGAGATGCAAGACCGGTGCATCTCACAGGTGACGTTCATTAACACTCACGCCTCCGGCCTCGCAACGTTCTCCCACGTCCCTTGACCTCGTCCTGCTCGCCACAAATATTAACTACACTATGTTTATACTGACATTAAATGAAATGACGATTTGTCTTTTCAAAATGCTTTTTCAAAATGCATTTCATGATGATATTGTGTTGGTTTGTCCGATTTGTTTTGCACATAACAAAATTTCCCCTTTTCACTACAGGGGATTGTAGTGAGCATCTGGTTTTTGGAGTGTGGGATTTTTAGGGAGTAAATATTCCAGTGAACCTGAAGGCTTTTTAGATTGAGACAAACCTTAAAATGCCTTGCTCCTTGGTCAGTGTTCTGACTGTGAAATATGAAACTGACTGAGATGCATCCTATTAGTTAAAAGGTATGATACTATATTATTTTAACTCACCAGCACAGAAAAGCCCCTGGTAATTATCACGTGAACAGCTGTTTTTGTGTAAGGATGTTGGACAGAAGTGAATCTGAGACTCATTTCCTCTGCACTGAATCTCTTGTGTCCACATCTGAGCGTCTCCTTTTCCAAAAGTATCTTCTCCCAGCACCTGTACAGGAGCCCCACAGTCCAGCTCTCTACACACAACCTCTGCATCCTGCTGGTCAAAGGCAGCGGCACACACTGACACCCACGACTGATCGTCAAGTATCTCTAACCTCCCAGAGCAACTGGAGTTTCCAATAAGCCGGACACCTGAAGTAATAAGAGATAAGAAATGTAATTCTTGTCATTATTGTTCTACCACAAAGCACCACTTATTAACGTGAAAGGAGTAAAATAGTAAAATTACTCAATCTCTTATGTCAATCCATATCATCTGACTTTCTTTTTTATGGAACATAAAAGGGGAATTTTACAGAATATCCTGGTACTCTTTTCAATAAAATGAAATTAAAATCGGAAAAACAAACAAACATTTAGTGTGCTACAGAACAAAGTCACAGAGGTTTGAAAAGACACAAAGTAAATGATGACTGAGTTTTCAGTTTTGGTTGAACTTTCCCTTTAAGGCAGTTTAATTATCAGTGGTGTAAAAACAGTGCAGGGTTTGGAGTAGTTTACCTGAGCAGATTACTCCTGCATCTTTAGTATGATCACAGTCATAAAAACCCCAATTTACTGTTCCACAGTTCTTCAGTGTAGATTCTGATCCCAAACATAACGTGCGATTTGTCCAGATTGGTCCTGATCCTGGTCCAAAATGAGCATCACCCAGAGCATCTACGGGTTCTCCACAGTCCAGCTCTCTACACACCACTGCAGCATCAGGCATATCCCAGCCACCATCACACACTGTTCCCCACTGACCTCTATGAAGAACCTCCACTCTACCAGCACAGCGACTGCGACCACCAACCAACCTCACTCTCAAAGTGTCTACAAAATAAATAAAGACATATGGACACAGAAAAAGAATGAGGAAGAAAAGTATCACAATAAGAGAAACAACTATGATAAAATGTACTGGTAATACATTTGATTTCAGTTTATTTAAAAAAAGCCAAACCTGCACACACCAGTCCAACATCATTGTCATAAGAACAGTTGTGTTTGTGTGATGGTGATTTTGAACAGAAGTGAATCTGAGACTCATTTCCTCTGCACTGAATCTCTTGTGTCCACATCTGAGCGTCTCCTTTTCCAAAAGCATCTTCTCCCAGCACCTGTACAGGAGCCCCACAGTCCAGCTCTCTACACACAACCTCTGCATCCTGCTGGTCAAAGGCAGCGTCACACACTGACACCCACGACTGATCATCAAGGATCTCTAACCTCCCAGAGCAGCGAGAACCTCCAACCAGCCGAACTTCTAAAGAACAACACAGGAAAAAAATTAAAGTTAGAGAACTTCAATAACGACTTAGTGATATAATCAATACATCAATCAACGAGAAATCATATCTTCCTTTATCTTCTGAAATAAAATATATTTATGAAAATACATGTCAGCAAAACTTTTACCCAAAAGGACTTGAAACTTTCAAGTAACCTACAAAAACAGCTCATATACTAAACAGTGTATAATTATTGTAACTGTAAAAATTCAAATGCATTACATGACTGCCCACATTTCAACATTTTTATGTCAACAATGTCTATGAATGAATCCTATCAGGGAATTACATTAGAATGATGAGTTAGAAACAAGCTTCTAAATTTTAACAAGACCTCTGATTATTACAGTCTGACGTAAACAGTTTGTGTTGTCAAAAAGAAGCTGGAAAATGGTCACAAAAAATGAAATTATGACTTCTTTTGGTGCAATTGAATTTTTAGCTTTAGCTTACCTGAACAGATGACTTGAGCGCTCTTATTAAGACACACATCAAGATCACTTGGTTGTATGAATCCACATTTCTTAAGTGTAGACTCTGATCCAGTACACATTGCACTTTTCATCCTAAACGGTTTTGATCCCAGTCCAAAATGAGCATCACCCAGAGCATCTACAGGTTCTCCACAGTCCAGCTCTCTACACACCACTGCAGCATCAGCCAAATCCCAGCCATCACCACACACTGTTCCCCACTGACCTCTATGAAGAACCTCCACTCTACCAGCACAGCGACTGCTACCGTTTACCAGTCTCACATTTCTTATGTCTATGAATGTAAGAGAAAAGGCTATTGTAAATTTAAATTGTTTTACTAAATAAAATTATTTTTTAATTAATTAACTAATTAATTAATTTTTACTATAAAATTAAATCAAATTTTCTTTGTTGTACTTTGAACTGTTACCTGTACACAGCAAACCAATGTTGTGCTCATGTGAACAGTTGTTTTCATATGATATTGATTTTGAACAGAAGTGAATCTGAGACTCATTTCCTCTGCACTGAATCTCTTGTGTCCACATCTGAGCGTCTCCTTTTCCAAAAGCATCTTCTCCCAGCACCTGTACAGGAGCCCCACAGTCCAGCTCTCTACACACAACCTCTGCATCCTGCTGGTCAAAGGCAGCGTCACACACTGACACCCACGACTGATCATCAAGGATCTCTAACCTCCCAGAGCAGCGAGAACCTCCAACCAGCCGGACTTCTGAAGAAGACAACACAGATCAAAAGTATGGCTTATTTATGGGGTAGATAATGATGTGTACATCAAAGCCATTTATATCTTATAATAAATAAAGTAAAAACATAAAAGAAAACCACAACAAATATAAATATAAAACAATTGTTTTATTGAAGACAACATTTTAAAACTTTAAAAATTAGAAGCCAATCTGGAAGTGCATGTGAATTTGAATATGTAAAATACTTTACCTGAGCAGATGACTCCAGCATCTTTACTATGATCACATCCAGTTTTACCCCATCCAGCTGATCCACAGTTCTTCAGTGTTGACTCTGATCCAGTACACATGACATAACTCATCCAGATTGGTCCTGATCCTGGTCCAAAATGAGCATCACCCAGAGCATCTACAGGTTCTCCACAGTCCAGCTCTCTACACACCACTGCAGCATCAGTCATATCCCAGAAATCATCACACACTGTTCCCCACTGACCTCTATGAAGAACCTCCACTCTACCAGCACAGCGACTGCGACCACCAACCAACCGCACATTCACACCGTCTAAATATTAAGCAACAATCAGAGGTGAAAGATGAAGGGATGAGGAAATTTATAACATTACAAAATTGGGACAACTGAACTGGGAAAATGGGACACATACGTCTGAGTATTTAAAATTAATATTCAGAGTTCAATACAAGTTTAGCTCCATATCGTATATTAATTAACAAAAAAAAATATTATGCTGACTCCCTCCTTTTATTAAAAAAATGTAGGGTTTAAAGACAGCAATGTGAAGCTTATACTTTAATAAAAAGCACTTAAATCAATTTGATAATTTTTTTTTTTACAATTTACAATTTAAATTGTATCATTTTAATTATCCTAAAATGCATTATTGTTTCAGCTGTAAATAGTTAAAAACAATTACATGTTTTTTTTTTTTTTATCATTATGTTGACATGGAAACAAAGTTTAAAACTGGAAATGACTTTGCACAGAAAAGGCTAGTAAGCAATTTGTTCCACACTATGATCATGTTAACACATATGTCTTCACGTCTTGTTTCTATAAACAGTATTTTAAAGTTGACAGAAAACCCCTTTTTTAAAGGTGGGACAAGTAGAAATGTTTTATTTAGGTAAAAGTATGTCACAAATTATGTTGATTGAGCTTAAACTAAATTAAGCCTGGTGTATTATTTTAATATATTTGTTCCCCCTATAGTTCTTCTAGCTGAGGTCTTGGCATTTGTTTAAGAGACTAGCATTGTGATCTTGTAAGAATTATTTATTTTTTAATAAAAATGTTCAGTGGACTTGCTTGAGCTAACATGTATCGAATCAGAACTCAATTTTACGTCCACTCAAGTCGTTTTGAAAAGGTGATCAATGTGATTTTTTAAATTTTTTTAAATAACAGAAGATTGAGACAACCTTTTGTAGATTTAAAATCTTCGTTTCCCCTTGTTATTTAATTTAATGAAAAGACACCAGTCATTCTGCCAATATATGTTATTTATTTTACCAATTTATATAAGACATAAGGGAGAGAGAGTGGACCAGCAAAGATCGTCCTTCTGCTTCTCTGTATTTTCTCCCCTCTCTCTGTCCAAAACAAAGAACTTACACAGTACATATAGCTGCTAACATCTGCTCTCAATCAATCATTGAAATGTATATTCTGCTCCACGGAAAGAAACATAATACACTCAACTTCCCCCCAAAGTCTCCCAAACTCTAAAAGTCTTCCACATACAGAATTCAGAAAAGTTTGATTCATAAAAATGTAGATTATAAATGATTATGAATATATATGAAAAGTATAAATCACATGCATAATACTAATGATTATTATTATTAATAAAAACAATAAAAAAACTAAAAACAACATTAAAATGATGAGATTGTGAATCTTCACTTTACAATGTTGATATCACATGAAACATTTAATTGCAATCATACAAGACCAAAAAAAGCCTTCGGGTTTCAATAAATTAATATTAATATTATTTTGATAACAGTATATTATATTGCATAAAAAAGAAGACTCTAATGTAAAACTTATTTATAGCTATTTATAAATTGGGGAGACAGAAAAAAAACTGCCTATTAAACACAAGAGCACATTCAAAGACAATGCGATTTCACATGCATCTAAAAAATACATTGCAGTACAGTTTAATTTCAAGATCTTAAATAAAATAGCCATTCATTTCTAAAATAAAAAAAATAAAATAAAAAAAAAAAAAATCTACTTACCACCTGTGATGAATATTATACTTGAAGACAGTAAAACGAGTGTCAGGCATCTCTCCATCTCTCTCTGCTTGATTAATTCAACATCCAATACAAACTTCTCCGCACTGATGATACAGAAGTACAGGCGTCCTCTCAGCCCCCTATATTAGAGAGAAAGAGGTCCAAAACCCTCCAATCACACTCGTTGTTACCTTATTAGACAGAACAGAGGAAATCATCAAACAACTTCAGTGACAAATCAGACCAGGCTTTTATGATCTTCTCCATATATAAATATAAAACTGTCAGTGCTGATGAACTCCTCCTCCCCATCAAGACTGAGGGGATGCAGAAACACACATACTTCACTGACTTACAGGAGACAGGAAACTCTCCAGTTTATTTACAGCATCAAAGCCCAACACCTGCAGAGAACAGATAAAAGCACTGATAAACAACTCTATACATATGTTAGCATGATATTAACATGTAACAAGTAAACTCAACTATTTAAATTAAATACTATTGTCAAATAGCATTTTTTAAAGTTAAAAAGGCAGAAAAGACATTCTCCTTAAAATGTATTTTTTGTGAAACATTTCATCACTTTCTCAACATAATATTGCACCAAAGTGTTTTGTTTCAAATGGCCCCATACACACAAACCATTATTGTCAAATTGATCTTGTCAAAATGAATCTTGTGTCCATCAGAGTCAGAGAGAGTCTGTGTGCTTCATTTCTGCTAAAGTGCCCTTGAAGGGATGGTACAATTTTTGTAGGCCAAAACCCAAGCTGTTTTAACTTTTAATCATTTAAACCTTCTAGTCTCTATTTTCATGCTTTTAGTACTTATTTTTACAAAGTATCTGTTCCATTAAGTACTAGTAGGCCTACTTATTAATTATAGCTTGTTCTTTAGGGACCCGTACACATAAAGGAGTTTCGGCTAGCCGACTATACTGCGCATGCTGTCATGCAATGCTGATGTTGTTAACATGAACAATTTGAGAACAATGTAGGCTATAATTTGCACGGTTGCTGTAAATCGCGTTGATTAAATCTAACGCTTATAACGTTGAATGCTTTTTCCCCCTTAGTTGATCAGAACAAAAGTGGATGATACTTACTTGTTCAGAAGACATTTTCCGGTGAAAATTCTCATGTTGGTCAAACTTTCAACAAGTGAATGTAATTCTGTATGACAGTGTCCACACAGCGTGGTGATTGACAGCAGCACT